>JAUZST010012971.1:0-10000 GCA_034779995.1 Parotocinclus haroldoi
TCTTTTCTTGTCTTGTGTAGTCTTGTCTTTTCTTGTCTTGTGTAGTCTTGTCTTTTCTTGTCTTGTGTAGTCTTGTCTTTTCTTGTCTTGTGTAGTCTTGTCAAAGTCAAAGTGAATTTTATTCTCAATCAGACCATGCAGTTAGAGCAGTTAAGTCAATACACACAAAAAATCGTTTCCCTTACTCTAAATGTAATAAATAAACACATGTATTGATAAATAATTGTCATAGAAATTTAAAAAAATGTGTAGTCTTGTCTAATAAGTCACTTTTAATTAAACAGACCGTCTCAAGGCAGCTTCACAAAAAAGATCTTAGATCCCCAAACAAGCAGCTCAGTGGCAACGGCGACCGAGAGGCTTTAAAAGGATCCACTTAGAGGAACCAGCTCAAACGATGAACCCATCATCCTCCTGGTGAGCCTGGACAACAGATCACTGAGGACAGATGAGGATGTTTGTGAAGTCCTGAGTAGAAAATGTTCTGGGGTTAAGAGCGATCGACCGGTCAGGGTGGTTCAGGATTCTGTACCAGGATCTCATATTATCCTAATGCACATTATCTAGAACTGTTAGCTGCTGAACCCATTCAGTACGCACTGGAGGAATCTCATTACGGAAATATCGAATATCTGAGAACGGAAACCCCTGAGTGTACACGGTCTGTCGGTGATGTTACAGAGGCTTACAACACAACCTTTGTGTCACTTTTAGTTATGTTGAGTTTTAGACTCTGAACTGTGAGAAACATGATTCTATGGTCTGAACCAAGATTTAACTTTCTGGCCTTTTTTTTTGGTTTTGTAAGAAGGAAAAGATGACGTATTAATCTGAGGATTTACATCCCAGCCGAAAACAAGAGGGAAAAAAAAAAATCGGTTTTGTTATTATTATTATTTATTTAGACTTCGATACGATTTAATAGTCGACCCCACTGAATGTAAATACAGAGGAAGCTCAGTTTGTCATTAATCCGTTCGAAAGTGCTTTATGGTTTCAATAACTGAACCCATAGTTCAGATAAGAAATCATGTAAATGTGCATTTTTATCATTTGGCAGACGCCCTCATCCAGATACAATCCAAAGCAATTGTGGGTTAAGGGCCTTGCTCAGGGACCCGACTGTGGTAGCTTGAAAGAGGTGGGATTTGAACCCTGGACCTTCTGGTCCACCACTAGGCCACCACAGTCCCAATTGTAAATCCAATTAATGCATTCAAAATATTAGCAAAATCCATTTTATAGAGAACAACTATAGTTTCACACACAGAAACCAATGAGTAATCAGAGTAATCGCTCACTTGTATTTATCCAAAAAACAGTGGAAAGGCGGAAATGTTTGGGATGAACGAGCGAGGCCAGAATAAACCACGAACGCGTGCTGTACGGCTTGGGCTCGAACCCGGAGCTTTAACAGGTAAAATATAAGCAGGTGGAACAGATGGAGACTCGTACTCACGTTTATGAGATACTTCACTACGAAGGCGTTACCAGCGGCAATAAAAAGGATAAATAAAGTCAATGTGCTGGATCCAGTAATCCTGTCTTATTTAACTCTCTCTGTTACAACACAGTACAACAATACTCGTGCATACTCCGTTTGAGGGGCTCTTAAAGTGACAGTGGACATATTACTGCCCATGAAATTAGGGGCGAGTCACCTGGGCGACTGGGACAAAATTCTGCCAAAAACAGTTGACGTGAACAGAAATGTGCAAAAAAAAACAGTTCAAACAAAAACCGTGGTTCCACTGTATTATACACACACACACACACACACACACACACACACACACACACACACACACACACACTTTTTAAGTATTTAAGTATTATTTAGTCATGTATTTAGTATATAATTAGTATTTAATAGTAATTTTATTTACTTAATTTAATTTCATTTACTCTCGTACCAGTAACACAAACACACAAACACACACACAAACACACACACACACACGCACGCACACACACACACATGCGCACACACATGCACACACACAATATGACTATATTTTATCGTGATCTGAGCATATCAAGGATATAATCAGTATAATCAGAACACTGACTGGCTACTTGTTTCACTACAAAAAGGGTAAACATTCCTGTTTAATTGCATTAAGTGCAGCTTATTTTAAATAAAAATCCCTTTACGAAGCATAGGATAAAATTTGAATAGTAGTTTTTGAGAATCTGTCGCTTCTGTTGCATGTCGCGTGCGATCTCAGGCATCGTAATAAATATTGTGTATCGAGTAAATGTCTTTATAACATTTCTGCCATATCGCCCACCCCGAGTGCAGGGTGTACGATAAACTGAAAGCTCATACCTGTAAAGATGCCCACTGGCCTGATGTTTCCTCCAGCTTGGCTCTGCTCACCGCTGGGGGAGGCTCATCCAGTCCTGTTTAAAAAAATAATACCAATATTATTAACAATTACTTATTTTATTAAGGAAAATACGATAACCCCTGCTAACAGCTACCCCTGGTAGAAATTGTAAATATGAATGAGTGCTTTATAGCTGTAGATGCCGTTAAACTTTATGCCTTTAATCGGTCTGCACTATGTGGCTTTTCATTATTTCATTCCTTCATGGCTTTCTGGGTGATGCGAGCCCAGGTCTAATAAAGTTTTAATGATCTTATGAACTGTAGAGAGAGAGAAATCTATAAATCCCTTCTAATCTTTACTGTTTGTTTTGAGTTTTTTTCTCATTCCTAGCTCTCAATCATCCCATCCCAGCTGTTTATGGAATAAGTTGCAGGCCTGAAATGCAGGAAAGGATGTTTATTACCAAACAAAATGAAGTTGTCAAAAACCAAAAAAAAAACAGGAAGCATGAAATAAAAGTCAGAGTAAATCTAAGGACCATCATTCGTGGATCATTCTCAGCACAGCAGTAACTCTGACATCATAGTTTGCTGCTGGTATTTAAGCATTATGTGCAGCAGTGTTAATGTGTTAAAGGTCTAATAAAGAGCTGGAATATTTCGGACTGCCTCTCATTCACTTGCCAGAAGGAGATCTATGGTTAATATCGACGGTCCAAATCTGCTTTTTAAATGCAAGGCGTCATATGCATTTAAAATTTCTGAGATGTGCAATTGGGTTAAAATGATCAGAGCGCTGCAAAGTTTTGGGTGAAAAAAAACACAGATATGGCCGATCCGGACGGATCAGGGAACAATAAAATCACATAGCAGCTCATGTAAAAGAGGAAACAAACTACCTCCAGGATATTACACAATTCAACTCCCATCCAGATGTGGCTATAGCAGGGCTATATATGAAATACATTTAAAAAAAAGACTATGAAAAATTAAGGCTGATAAAGGATCATTCCTTCTGTTACAGCGATCAATACACTTCGTCCTGACCTCCAGGACAAAATAGGCTCCCGACCATTACGTGACCCAGACTAGAACAAGCGGGGTTTTAATAATAATTTTAAAAATTATATAACATTTACATATATCCAACTTTTATTAAGTCAACTAAGACCTTGTAAAAACAATCTAGAATGGTATGATCTCATAGCGTGCCCAGATTGTAGCTTGTTTGTAGTTAATTTTATATAAATATACATTTTTAGCTCACTGCTGCCTTCAACGAATAAAACAGAGCAGAAAAAAACCACAACATAACAATAAAGCGAAAGTGACCTAAGGTGAGCAGCTCGTCGTCGAGCAGAGAACGAGCCGGTGAAGACTCCAAGGATCTGTGGATCGGGCTGTTGGTCTGACTGGCACAACCTCCAGCCAATCGTCGTGGAGGAGGCGGGATCACTGGAATGCTGGCGGTCGTGTGATTGGTTGAAGGTGCGCCGGAGGCTTCGGCGGATGGAGCCATTTGGGGTGGAGACGGTTCATCCAGACCGGCCAGATCAATCAGTGTGTCTGTCTCACAACCTGATAGAGACAGACAGTGAGTGAGAGTGAATAAACATAAGCGCCAGTGTGTGTGTGTGTGCGTGTGTGTGTGTGTGTGTGTACCTTCTCCAGGTGCCGCTCTTTGTTCCGTAGGCTCTTCTTGGACTATCTCGCCCTGAACAATCTTCTTATAGAGATTGATAACTCTCTCCAGCTCATCATTAGCCTGCAGGATGTCACCTAACACACACCATCAAAACATAATAATGCACCTAATAATCCGATCATGGTCAGATTTCTCTGATTATTCCACTGGCTATTCATGTGTAGAGCATAGTCCCATGTAGAAACCACATTAAGAAATGTATGCACCGATCAGGCATGACATCACGACCACCTCCGTGTTTCTACACTCACTGTCCTTTTGATCGCTTCCTCTTACCATATAGAGTCGCTTTGTAGTTCGACAATTGCAGCCTGTAGTCCATCTGTTTCCCTACGTCCTCTGTTGGTCGCCTTGGCTCCATTCTCTGATGGTCAGGGCAGGTCCTGTTTTGGGTGAAGGGTCATTCTCAGCTCTGCACTGACACTGATGTGGTGATGCTGTGTTAGTGTGTGTTCTGCTGGTATGAGTGGATCAGACACAACAGCGCTTTTTTTTTTTTTTTTTAAACACCTCTGGGTCAGTGCCGGACTGACAATAGTCCACCAGCCAAAAATATCCAGCCACCAGCATCCTGTGACGATCTGATGAAAGATGAGTGGATGACTAACAGAAACCGTGCAACTACAGAAGACCTGCTGTCTCTGACTTTACATCTACAAAGTCCATGCAAACGTGCAGAACACACACTAACACACTGACACAGCACGACCACATCAGTGGCAGTGCAGAGCTGAGATTGATCCACCACCCGAACAGGACCCGTGGGGGTCCTGACCGTTAGAGAACAGAGTAAAGGGGACAGACGGACTACAGTCTGTAATCATAGAACTACAAAGTGCTTCTGCATGGTAAGCGACGCTGATAGTAATAGTGCAATATTATATTATACACACTATATATACTACATTATGTATAGTTACTGCACTCTGGTGGGAATTTGAATCTCTTTTTAGGGTCTAATTATTTCTAAGCATTAAGCTGGGAAAACGTCTGAAACTACTAATGCAATATTAAGAAGTGAAAGGACAGTGGGGAAACATCTTCGAGGAAGTAGAGTAGAAAAAAAAGCAGTAAAACTCTGGGACATGTTTCATTCTGAAAGTAAGAACGATGCGAAGGGGACTGGCACTAAACAGCTGTGCAGCCTTCAGAAAACCACTAGTCACTGAGGCTGAGGCAAAATTGGATTTAACTGGTTAGGGAGAATAAAGATTGGACTCTGGAGCAATCCTGAGTCCTGTTCCAGAGTGATGGGCAAATTAGGGTAAAGAAGAGAGGCGGCTGAAGTGATGCACCCATCGTGCCTAGTGCCCCCTACAAACTTGAGGGGGTGTGTTACGATCTGAGGTTGCTGCGGTTGGTCAAGTCAAGGTTCCGCAGTGTCAAGTGCCCAAAAATGAGGTCAGCTGACTACCTGAATATAGTTTACTATTATATTTTTCCCTTGACGACACGGGCATGTTCAAGGATGACAAAGCCAGGATTTGTTAGGCATAATTTGTGAGAGTCATTCAGGAAGCATGAGGCATCATTTCCACGCTGGCCATGAACCATGGACCATGAGTCCAGACCAGAACCCCATAAAGAATCTTTGGGATGTGCTGAAGAAGACATTGCCCAGTGGTCCAAATTTCCCATCATCAATACAAGATCTTGGGGAACAATTAATGCAACTCTGTACAGAAATAAATGTTGTGACACTACGGAAGCTTGTGTAAACGATGTCACAGCGAATGCGTGCCGTAATCAAAGCTAAAGGTGGTCCAACGCATATCAGTGTATTTGTAAGGGACTATAAAGAGCAAAGATAGGTTAGCACCTATAGGTTAGCACCAAAATGTTTAGTGGAAATAATGTACAGTTCAAAGGAGGCTCAAGTATCCCGTTACGTCACCTCTAGCCTGGATACAAGATGAGAGACACTTCCGAATGCTATCCTGCGGCACATCTGGCCACAGGTGCTAATGCTGGGCCTGTATGGCGGGCACATTGTACTTGTAGGATTCCGAAGTTGCTGTCCCAGCTGGTTCCATAAATTCTCGATTGCTGATCAATCCGGCGAGCAGAAAGGCCAAGGATGTGCTGTTCTGCACAAATCGCTGATCTGTTAGTGTCTCTCGTATCACTACTTGGGTGACTGACTATTTTATGAGATAGCCCAGGTAATCAAACCAGCATTTGAGAGCAGGGTGTTTCTCGGCAGCAAAGGCAAGATTAAAGGTTACACTATGAGGCCTCCATACCCAAACAGAACCTGGATTCTTTGTTAAAGGTGATACGGCTCCAGTCCAGGTTTCTCTCTCGCGACATAACCGCAAACGAAGGCGGTGGCTGACCGACAATGCCAGGACACGGACTGGGCACCTTCTTTTAAGTGCACGGAAACTGCCGACCAGCAACAGGGGTGCGTAGTTAAGGTACCACGTGTGCCTCGATGGTGAACAATGGAACTGCGAGAGCATAAACAACGTGCAAATGCGTTAAAAGACACAGCTGAAAACGCGAGTGGAACGCTGCCATCTACACAGCATCTGAAGCCCAAACTTTTCCTCGTATCCCTCCCCCCAGGGAATGCACAACACCATTACAAGCACACATTAATCATCACCCACTGTGCACCATAAAATATGAAAATAAATAAACCTCACTGGCTGCACACAACCAAGAGGGAGTCCTCTTAGAGAAAAGACCTTTAGGTTTACCCTAACATATGTAGAATCAATATTCACAAAAATAAATTCAATACAAAAATGTACCAACAGTCAAAGTGTGAAAATATTTATCAGCAGTAAAATCGCAAAACTTTTTTTTTAGTATGAAATATTAGTATATTGCTCTTTATGGCAGCTCTCGCAACGCTCTACGCATTTTTTACGTTAGCAAGTCAGCAAATTAAATCCGATTTCTGTATAGGGCATTAAAGCGCTTTTAAGGTCTTTCAAATTTAGCTCACTGACCTATGCAAGTCCAAAAGCACGCATTCATACCGGCGCCATTTATGATGAAAACTAAAAATGACAAATCAGAGGTGCAATTTAAAGGGGAACGCAGTACGATTAGGATCATCAAACCGAGCTGATAATGCAGTTTGGATGGTCTATCAGAAAAAGGAAGTGGACATGCAGTTGCTAGTAGGACGAGCAGAGTCTGGGAGCCACAATGACTGATACACAAAACCAAGCCGCAGATCTCTTGCAAACCATCACCTACAGCCACCCAAGCTCTAGCATAAATTCTCTTCACAATCTCAATCTTGTGAAATGGGGATAGAAATGTACCCAACCCCACCACCCTGAACCTGCAAAATGTCCAGTTTACCTGTAAAGATAAATACTCATGAGTAGTATTTCCAATTCCAAGTCCTTATTTGACGTGTCCGTCACAGTAAATGTTGCACAAAGATTATACACTGCTCAACAAAATTACGGGATATCTCTAAACTAAAACCTATCTATATCTATCCTTTGCATCTTATTGTCCTTCCTCCAGCCAGGCTCAGATCAAGAGCTTGTTTTAGGGAACCGAGAAATCAGCCCATTTGTAAACACAAAGGTTTTCTAGAAAGGCCTTTCGTTTACCAAAACTGGAAGATGCCCATTTTCTTACATATTCTTAGCTTTAACGCGTTACTGGAAGATTAGAACTATGAGGCGGTCAACAATGTAATACAGGCTAAATTAAAGAAAATGATCTCAACGTCATAATTAGAGTAAGGTGAGTAGCACGCATCTATGCAAGAACATGGTTTTCTAGGTTTTAAACAAATACAGATGCGGAAAAAAACCCAATTAAATTCAAATTAATTTAAATCGACATCTTTACCCGAGACCGCAATTCTATTCCAGAATCTGAAGAACAGTATAAGACACACGAAAGGTGTGATTCAAATATCCATTGCTGAACTGTTATAAAATAAGTATCCTGTTAAAGATTAATACAAACTTAGTTTCTATATATAACTATTTGTATTATTAATCAAAGTCTGAAAACACAGCAGGTCCTTTGTTATTTTGACCACTTCTCATTTACGGTGAAAAAATGCTGCTGTCATTACAGCAAATGAATATTTTTTATTGAGCATTTGCCAGTAGGCCAACTCAAATAAAGACTTGGTAATTGGAAATATAACTCAGGAATAAATATCTTAAAACTGGCCATTTTGAAGGTTCGGGGTGGTGGTTGAGTGGTTAAGGTACTGGACTATGGACCAAATCAAATCCTACCTCTTTCAAGCTACCACAGTTGGGTCCCTGTGCAAGGCCCTTAACCCCACTTTGCTCGAACTGTAAGACTTTGTGAATTGTAGGTCGCTCTGTATAAGGTCTTGCTAAATCCTGTAAATGTAGATTTGGTATAGAATGAACCACATAACTAAACTGCACTTCAAACAAATGCATACAGAACCTACAAATATTAAAATCACAGAAACTAATTTGGACTTTTCCAGAGTTTTGTTATTATTTTTTTTAACAATAACCCCAAAAGGCAGTTTCAATCTATTTTTGTCATAAAAAAACATGTTAAAATTAAGAGCATGGACTCGCTTGACTAACACTGATAAACTCGACTTTAGCATGGTTTTCATGACAAATGACTCAACAGGGCTTGTTTTTATTACACTGCTCACGAAAATTAGGGGATATTTTATTATGGGATATTTCATTTTGAAATATCCCCTCACTTTTGTAAGCAGTATATCACATATTTGCATATTTAGGGAATGAGAAGATATTTTAGAGAGTTATTTTTTAAGGAAAACACGATTGGGTAAGCTGTTTCAAAACAGCCAAATCTGGCAACCTATCAGAATGTGGGAAACGGACAGAGCTAAAAGTAAGAAGAAGCTCTTAACATGGAACTGGCTTTAACAAATATAGTGGAATCTGGATTCGTATGTTGCTGATAAAATCAGTAAAAGAAACGCTAGGTAAAAATCATACACAAGGTCTGTGGATCACAAATCAGCGACACGACCATCACGGCAATTACCTTTCTCCAAAACTAGAAACTACACAAACTAAGAATTACGTTGTCTTTTTAGTGAACTTTTTGGCAAGAAAGATGTTAGATTTAAATTTGACTTGATTGTGTATTTATTGAGGGAAAAAAAACAACAAAAAAACCCTTATTTTGAAATTGGACTTCAGATTGCAAAATACCAAGTTCCAGATGATGATTGGCTTTTGGACATGCTGTGTATTTGGTTCGCCGAGTTGGACAGAGGAGTTAAAAGTCCAAGAAGAACTGCAGCAGCAGTTGTTAATGCTGAAAACAAAACGAATCTCTTCGTAAACCACCGTCTTCTGACTGATCGAACGTGGAAACTGGAGTTAAAGCGTCATCATTTCATACGACTTGACTTGACACTAGCTTGACTTCTAGCATGGCCTTGACTCGAGTTCCTTAACCACAGGAACTTGGTACACGTATCAGATCTCTGTCATGTCTATAGTTCATACAATTCATACTTCTACATAATGTAAATGTCTTTTACATTTCAGCCATGCTTCTTCAGATGACAGTGTCTGATCTTTTGTTCCTACAGTCAGAAGTCACCTTTTATTTCAGAAACTGAGAAAATGACATATCTCAATATCCCAGCAAGTAATGAGTGAGGCGGCCTATCTTTTAGGGAACATGGCCACCATATTGGATCAAGGCTAGGTTTTCCCAATGGGAATTTGATCATGTAGCATATCAAAGAAGACCAGAATTGGCTCAGACATCGATTGCTGCAATCAGATTTGTGATTCAAAAGTTAGACACAGAAACTTCTCAACTTTTGTTGTTCGCAACAGGTAACTATAGATGGAATTGATGATCCTGATGTCCGAGGAACATCATGAACTTTCCCGCAAGAAAGAAAATTCGGACTAACTGCTACTAATATGCTGACACGACACCACTAGGCGTTGTGCGTCTCAGAAACCAGACGCTGTACCATACAATAGCCATGCACGTTT
>JAUZST010012972.1:0-11212 GCA_034779995.1 Parotocinclus haroldoi
TAAATATTCTATATATATATATATATATATATATATATATATATATATATATATCAATCAGGCTAATTGATCTTTCATTATGGCAGCACCTTGTGGTGATTTTGGCTTATTAATATTTTGCTTTTAAACTTCTACAAGAATATTAGTCAAATGCCCATTTTAGGAAGGATTAAATCCAACCAATCCAGGATTACAGATTGTTGTTCTTCAACCTTTGGAGCCAATGACTTTAATTATCTAAAATTACAAGTAGTAACAAAATGTACTACTGTGATGAGTATTGTGATATGATGAGGTGATATTATTAGGTATGGTGTGGATAGGAGGGGTTTTGAAATTTGACTGCATTAGTTTGCCAGACCTAATGGGTTGATCTCACTTAATCAGGATCTGGCTGGATATGTGGGGAATCAGCAATCCCATTAAGGAATTACAACGGGTGAACAAAAGCGTGCGTCACCAAAGACATCGAGTCAGGGAGTGTCAAGGAAGGGAGAAAATAATTTACAAAGTGAAGCTAATGTCTTACTAAAAAGACAATATACCTAAAGCAGAATGAGAAGCATTTGTCCAGGGTTAAGACAGCTAAGATGCCACTGTTGGGCCACATTGGGCCACAGAGAAATACACTTTACCCTCACTTGCTTAAATTGTACATAGTAATACTGTATAAGGTGTAAATGGGTAAGGTTGTCTGCTAAATGCTGTAACTGTAATATAAATCTTAATTAGTAAATTACATGACAATTGGCCTACTTTAGAGTGCTGCTTTGTACAGTGAATGTTCTACTCTCTCAAAATTCTGAACATTGAAGATGTTACGCTAATGATGATGGAGCACTGGAGAAACTGGAGCACTCACTATATCAAAGTCTTTTTTTTTCAACCCTTTCAGTAAACTATCCGGAACAGTGAGCCTCTGGACAGTGTAAACAAGCTGGCTTAAGGAATCGTCTAAAGGACTGTGCCCAAACTTTTCCACACTATTGCTCCAAAAAAAAGATTTGATCACTTTCAAATTTTATTTTATTCAACTGATAAATAGATTTCGTTCATGGCCTGATTATAAATAGTTAGGACACATTTGTTTCTCATGCACACCAGAAGACAGACTGCAGTCACATGCTTTGAAACAGCAGTTCTGGTAAGAACTTGTAAGAGGCACCTGGTGGAATGTGATGAACGTCTGTGGAATTCTGCATTGGACTGGCACCCTGTACAAGGTGTAACTCTGCCTGAACCCAGTGAATTTGATAAAAAAAAAAGATAATAGGGGCATGTCTTTTGATAGACACACCATACAGCAAGTTACAGTACCTAATAGTATCTCACTATCTACCAACTTTGGTTGCTGTTAGAAAATTAAACAAAATTTAAACTAAATATGTTGTGACTACTAGGGTAAAACATCAAAATCAAAGAAAAAAAAAACATGTTTTGCATTAGCCTGGTTACCAGATATATCTATATTATTATAAGACAACATGCCTTCAGTTGAGATAATACAGTGGTGTTTTTTTACAGTGTCTGTATCATTACTGATAGTACTGAGAGAGTATCAGGGTATTCACAGCTCTCTCAGCCCACAGCTCTTTCTAATCCAGTTTAACTAGCTCTGATGGAAGCAGGCTACTGCCCATCCTGGTGGCCTGGTTATATGACCATTAGTGAAACAAAAGTACACTCAAAACAGGGAGCAGTGCACAACAACTATCAGCATTTCTCAGCCTTGAGTACTTATTTCAGAATCTAATAAGGACATTTCCTTACTCTAGGGACTACAGCTTTAATAATATTGCGTTGAATGTGCCAAATTATCATAGTCATTATATTATCATCATAGTTTTTTTTAACTGGTATATAGCTTTATTAAATGAATACTTATTGAGAGTTTACCTTACTGAAACTTGGTTGCTTAACTAGTCAACTTAGTAGTAAAGAAACCAATTCGTGTACATTTCCCTTTAAAACAAAGTTGATTGGATGGCTCAGGGGCCATTTGCTAGGACACAATGAAAGTCCTGGCACGCTTTCTGAATGGGTCTAACATCACACAGACACAAAATTGGCCACTGTTCCTCTAAGCCTAGAGTGATGGCCTGGCATATTATACTAATTTGCCACTGCCCTGTGAATTATGGGATAGTCACTGCAATTCACTTAAAAAAAAAAACACGCATAACTGTGCAGCTGCTCCCAAAAAACTGCAATTATTTCAGTGTCGATTATGTCTTTCAGCCATAATATGGCTACATTGAATGCATGATGCAGTGATGTTACAACATGAAGGTGCCATTGGCGCACATGCTCAGATGACATTTTCAGCAGAACATTTCATACCACAGTAAGGGTTTCATACCATACAGAACAGTGTAGTAGCATTTTGATACTGGGAAATATTTAATCAGATGTAAATAAATGTGCCGTTCATGGGAAGTTCATGTAGCTATTCTAAGAAAACGTATGTGCTTCCTCAGCATCAGATAATGGCTTTACCTCCACCATGTGGCACAACGGCATCACCATGGGAACAGAGCCGTAAGTCAGCGAATTATACCAACCATGCCCCCCATCAGCTTGAATGCTCTGCTTGTTTACAACTGGCACAACAAAGTAGCACAGTAAGATTATCACACATCCTCTCTTGCCTCCCTTGCACACGGTCAGTTACGTCTGTTCAGTACTCAGCCTGGATGGTGGCACGACTGAAAGGTATGAGTCCCAGCGACTTGTAAATGCATTACATAAAAATATTTACTAAACTTTCTCTTGTCCTTCATTGATCCAAACTTAATTAGACAC
This sequence comes from Parotocinclus haroldoi, assembly GCA_034779995.1. NCBI lineage: Eukaryota > Metazoa > Chordata > Actinopteri > Siluriformes > Loricariidae > Parotocinclus > Parotocinclus haroldoi. Next base: position 2,803 of record JAUZST010012972.1, read on the forward strand.
GAGTGGCTAAATTGCAGGCATGAGATGCCCTCAAACTCTTCCTTTAATATGTTTCTTTCATACTGATGCTGGCTCCTGTATCTTGTCTTCTTACCTCAACTCCTAACATTGTTTTTTTTACTTTAATGTTGCTATTGGACAATAGATCCCTTGTGCTAGCCAGAGGAAATCTTTTGCACCAAGAGAAATGTTCTAAACGCTAAAAATCGAATCTCTGCTTTTAGTTCCCATTAGTTCCTGGAAATTCACCCAACAGTGGTGATTTTATAAATAATTCCTTATTATGATCACCCTTGCTACCTGCCTCACAACTTAAACAAAGTTCCCTGTTTTTATTGGTTGGTTGTTTAGTCAGGGGTATGTTTTTTACATTCAGCAAAGAATATTCCAATTGCAAAAATGAAATGACTTTTCACATTGAAAGCGTTTGGGGGAAATCTTGGCCCGCTCATTGTGTAAGGCATTTTCATACATGTAAATGACTGCTAAGACATTTTCCATCTTCCTTCCTATGAAGCTAATCCCGTAAGAACTCATCATCAACCCATTATCTTATTTTCAATCAAATGTGTATAAATGTGTTCCTCACTTTCGCCTTGCCTGAAGCTCTGAAGTTGCATCACAAGATGTCATACCTTAAGAACAAAAGACACTGCATCTTGCAATACTAATGTTTTGCAATATGCTCATTTTATTTGTGCTTACAGTAAGACAAAACAAAAGCAAAAGAAAAGCACTCATATGTACAGTTTTGCCTGAGCATAACTTTTCTACACTCATACTACACTTTTTCTACATAAGTACTTACTATAACTCATGGTCACGAGGGGCTAGGGTATAACTGGCAGCACACGGTGCAAGGTGTTCACCAACCCTGGACTGCCCACCTGCCAGGCATACACACAGATACATACGCTGCCGCTGGGACTCTTTGGAGATGCCATTTGACGTAAAAAAAAATGTTTTGAATGTGGAAAGAAACACATTCACTGAAAACCCAGCTAAGCTTTCTTCTCACAGATCCAAGGCAAGGACATGTAGCATGGGGCGTCGTACCAGCTCTTAGTAGCAACACGGCTCAGGACTTCAGTCTTAACTATGTAGCCACAGTCTTCATTGATGTGGTTGTTAGGCTCTCCTTCTTCCCAGAAACTAGAGCAGCAACAGATGAAGGATATTTCAAACTGTGTTTATGCATACTTAACATAGTAAATCAATGACGGATGACCATTGCATGAAAATATTACAACTGCATTGAACATGAGTGGTCGGTAGGGCGGTTAAAAGACATTTCAATCTGTAGAGCTGTGTACGTAATCACGTACGCTCCAAATCATATTGTAAACATGGAAGTGATAATAAATTTTAAACTGTTAATTATTTCTGGGCTGAGTGGACAAGTAAAAGTAAAATGGAACACTTATGGTGCTCACTGCCAAACGATTTAATTCCATTAAACACTAAGACTAGTGTGATCACTCAGGAATTTCTATTTTCACACTGATGTAATTGTACCTTTCTCCAGCAGAGGGCACTGCATACAAAAGCAAGACAATATTTTCGGGTTGATTTAGATTTTATGTACAGTGGTAGTACGCTACTAAGTACCAGACCATTGTAGTTTATATTAATACATTTATCACTTACCCACCAACCAGTTTAGTTCCATCTACCCAATACCAATCACTTTCCAGCAATTCATCAGTGATCCCAAACCAGTAAGCATTCCAGTGTCCTCGTGGCAACTGGTCCCAAATGAATGTCTAGGAGGACAGTCATAAAACCCAGAAGAAATCATCATTCGAGATTAATCACCATGCTCAAAATTCCAGAATGTATTGTATTATGGACCAGCACTAAGCAGTATAATGCAGCTTGGATCAGCGTGGGCATTGCTTTTATTTAAAGAAATTGGTCTGCTGCATGGTTTAGCTGATTGTAACGCTAAGAATAGTTGGATAAACTTAATTGCATTTGGGCCAGGATGGCGTGCCATCGTTAATGGAACAATGAATTCAGAATTTCATCAGCAAATTGTAAAAGTTAAAAATGTCAAGTAATCTGTCCATGAACTGATTCTCAAGATAATGTGATTTTGCAGCAAAACAGTGACACAATCACATAACACATTTTACCAAATATGTTTAAAGAATACTAACTGAATGATTTGGAATGGCCAAGTCAAAGTCCTGACCCTTTGTTTACATACAGTGGTGATCGAAAGTTTGTGAACCCTTTAGAATTTTCTGCATAAATATGACCTAAAACATCAGATTTTCACACAAGTAATAAAGGTAGATGAAGAAAAGTCAGTAAACAAATGCGACAAAAAGATTATAAAAGGTAATTTATTTATTGAGGAAAAAGATCCAAAAGTACATATATGTGCGTGGGAAAAGTATGTGAATCTCTAGGATTAGCAGTTAATTTGAAGGTGAAACTAGTCAGGTGTTTACAATTAATGGCATGACAATCAGGGGTGAGTGGGCAGCCTTTTTTATTTCAGAAACAGGAATCCATCAAAGTCTGCTCATCACAGCACGAGATTTCTGAGGATCTCAGAAAAAGAGTTGTTGGTGCTCAGGTTAAAAAAACATCTCTAAAGAGTTTGGACTCCACCAATCCACAGTCAGATAGGTTGTGTACAAATTGAGGATATTCAAGTCCATTGTTACCCTCCCCAGGAGAGGTTGATCAACAAAGATCACTCAAAGAGCAAGGTGTGTAATCGTCGGCGTGGTCACAAAGGAACCCAGGGTAACTTCTAAGAAACTGAAGGCCTCTATCACATTGGCTAATGTTCATGAGTCTACCATCACTGAACAACAATAGTGTGCATGGCAGGGTTGCTTGCAGAAAGCCACTGCTCTCCAAAAAGTACATTGCTGCTCGTCTTGAGTTTGCTAAAGAATGTTTTGTGGATGGATGAATCCAAAATAGGGATTCAACTTTTTGGTTTAAATAAAAAGTGTTATGTTTAGAGAAAGGTAAACACTGCATTTCTGCATAATAACCTTATCCCAACTGTGAAACATGGCAGTCGTAGTGTCATGGTTTGGGCCTGTTTTGCGGCATCTGGGCCAGGACGGCTTGCCATCATTGATGGAACAATGTATTTTGCATAACAGAAAAATTCTAAAGCAAAATGTCAGGACATCTGCCCATGAACTGAAGCTCAATAGAAGGTCGGTCATGCAGCAAGACAACAACCCTAAGCACACAAGTCGTTCTACCAAAGAATGGTTAAAGAAGAATAAAGTTAATGTTTTGGACCTGAAGCGAACAGTTAATGTGAGGAAGCCTACCAACATTCCAAAAATGAAACTGTTCTGAATGGAGGATTGGACTAAAATTCCTCCAAGTTGGTGTGCATTACTGATCGACAGTTACCGGAAATGTTTAGTTGCAGTCACATCGCATACTTTTGCCACTCACAAATATGTAATATTGGATCATTTCCCTCAATAAATAAATGACAATTGATGATTTTTTTAAAAATTCAATTCAATTCAATTCAGTTTTATTTATAAAGCGCTTTTTACTACGTAACATTGTCTCAAAGCAGCTTTACAGTAATACATTACATAATACAATACGTTTTTTGTCTAATTTGTTTATCTGGGTTCTCTTTATCTACCTTTAGGACTTCTAAAAGTAGAAGTCTGATTATGTAGGCCACATTTATGCAGAAATATAGACAAATTGATAAGGGTTCACAAACTTTAAGCACCACTGTATAATTGAAAGGTTGTGGAACCAGTTCATGTGCTCAGTGTTAATATTTCAAGTACAACTAGTTGCCACACAACCTCAACGCAAGCAAGAAAATTGAGAGACTTTCTACAACCATTATCCGTACCATATTAATACCTCATCAAGACCATAGGAACCAGTACATTGGGGGAACAGTACATTTTCTCTTACCTGTTCTTCAGCAGTATGTATAATGGCAAGGTGCCCTCCTTTATTCTTACAAAACTCCTGGCTCTCTTTCCAGCTGTGTGAGAAGGTAGAGATATAGTAACAGCTGCCATTGAAGTATAACCAGGGTCTGGAACAGCGAACTGGCTCAGGGGTTGGTTTAGCTTCTAAAAAGCAGGAGTTGACGTGTGATTGAATATCCTCAGAAATACTATTCATCTTAAAATGTTACATTGACAATTGTGAATTGTAATATAGTAACCTAAAGTATCTTTAGCATATTTTGCTGTTCTATATTTCTAAGACTTAAGAAGACATGAACTAAGCACATTTTAGTTAGTAAGATGATAGTCGAAATTAGAGGTTAAAATGCAATAAAGGTATCAATTGCAGTTTGAATATAATAATAAGTTATTAAGATTTTTATCTTAGTACAAAAGAGTAATAATGTCACTATCAGTAAAGTTATTACATGATGCATCTGAGCAGGAAATCACAGTGCTTAAGACCCCTGCATGCCCAGTTTATGGTGGTTGAAAAATACATACAGTGGAAAAAATATTAAGCAATATTAGCATTTCTGCCTACAAAGAATGGAGAGGTCTGTCATTTTTATCGTAGGCAAAAATTAGACAAAATCTAAAATAATCCAGAAAATCACATTGTATATTTTTTAAATAATGAATTTGTAATTTATTGCATAAAATAAGTATTTGATCACCTACCAACCAGCCAATTCTGGCTCTCACAGACGCGTTGTTTGTTCTCACAAACAATTTTCCTCTAATATTTCTGCACTCATTACCTGCATGAATTGAACTCACTGCCTGTATAAAAGACACATGTGCACACACTCAATCAATCACACCTTAACTTCTCTATCATGCTCAAAACTAAAGAACTGTCTAAGGACACCAGGGACAAAATTGTAGACCTGCACAAGGCTGGGATGGGCTACCGGACAATAGGCAAGCAAATTAGAAAATTGACCATCTGAATGATCCAGAGCAGGAATTATTTAAAACGTAATTATTTAAAAATCATAAAATGAGATTTTCTGAATTTTGTTTTTAGATTCTGTCTCTCACAGTGAAAGTGTATCTATGATAAAAATCGTAGAGCTCTCCATTCTTTGTAGGTGGGTAAATTTGCAAAAATCGGCAGTGTATCAAATATTTATTTTCCACAGTGTATAGAAATGAAATATCCCATAATGTAATGTTCTCTTATTTTTAGCAGCAGTACTTGTGACCCAATAATCATGAGCTGAACTCAAGGATCTTTTTCTCTCAAATATTGTTCACAGATTTGTAAATCTGTGTTAATAAGCACTGTGGATAATCCATCCACCTCATCATGATTATTGCACAGGTGTACTTCAGGCTGCCTACAATAAAATGCAACTCTAAAATGTGCTGTTTTATTGTCATGTTCATTGTCCATAACAAATGCCTGCCCATATCATAACCCCACCACCACCACCATGGGCCACTCGATTCGCAACGTCACTCACATGACGCCATACACACAGTCTGCCCTCTGCCCCGTACAGTGAAAACCAGGATTAATCCGTGAAGGGAACATCTCTCCTACATGCTATACACCATTGAATGTAAGCATTTGGCCACTCAAATTGCTTACGCTGGTTTGAAGGTAAAAATCTTGGATATGGAGATTCTTGGTTGGTGTGGTTACACGTGGTCTGCGGTCGTGAGGCCGGTTCAGCGTAGTGCCAAATTCTGTGAGAAGCCTTTGAAGACGGCTTATGTTAGACAAATGATCATTCAATTTACGGGAAACATTTTTGGTGGACATTCCAGCAGTCAGTATGCCAGACACACAGACACAAGACACAAAACTTGTGACATTAGTGGCATTGTGCTGTGTGATAAAATTGCACATTCAGTGTGACCTTTTATAGTAGACAGACTGTACAATATGCTACACCTGTGAGGTGGATAGATTATCTAGGCAAAGAAGAAGTGCTCTCTAACACAGATTTGGACAAACTTGTGAACAATATTTGAAAGAGAAAGGCCTTTTGTGTACATAGAAAAGGTCTTAAAACTTTGCGTTCAGCTCATGAAAAATGGGAGCATAACAAGTGTTGCATTTACATTTTTGTTCAGTCCAATTAATGCCAACACACACATAGACAACAGACAGACAGACAATTAAAGAGACAGACAAACACACACGTATGCGCACACACAAACACATACTTAGCACTTTAATATTGTCCTTTAGCTGTGCAATTTCCTTCAGCAGGTCACTGTTTTCTTGTTGCAGTCTCTTCTTTTCTGCAGTCATTACAGTTGCATTAATACAAGCAGTTTGCATTAAGGAGGTTAGGGAAGAATTCTGGGTAGCAGAGTTTTGGTCACCCATGGAAGAACCATTCTTTTCTAGAAAACAATGATTTGATCATATTTCAAAAGGAATTGCAAAAGTATGAAAAATATGTGAAGTTTAAGTAAAGAGATGAACAATAGTTCAAATTAACATTCATATTCAGATTCAAGAAACCTTATTGCTCTTTTAAGTGTTTACATAAAAGATTGATATTTAGTTTGAAGACAACAAATGCTACAGCTGTTTGGATAGCAGAGATGCTCAAATTTCACATCATGTGAGACTGAGTAGAATCTTGAAACTGTAGCATTAGCCGAATCTGCTAAATTAATTATTGTGCTAGCTATGCATACTACACACACTACGTGTTAGCGAGTATACTTTAGCTTTATATACTTTAGCTTTATATACGTTAAGTATACTTTAGCATTTACTGCATAATTTCTCCAGTTCAGTTGTTGTGTCAGAACAAAGAATTCAGCAACATTTTCCAATAAATAGTTTTAGACCACTTTAAGGAACTAAAAGTAATGAAAGTGTTTTGATCATAAATTACATCTGCAATGTAAACATACAGATGAACAGGAACTATCAGAAATAATGTCACATCGAATGACACAGAATGCACTTACGGTATACAGACACTGCTACCAAGGCTAGGAGTAAAATCAGACAAAAAACACCAAGGCATGCTGTAGCCAGTCGATAGGTTCCTTGGTGAACTAGTCTCTGCCCTGCCTTCGGTGAAGTTACAAATACTGTAAACAAAACATAAAATAAGAAACAGACCTATATCAGTGGTATTTAAACCCCTTGGACAAAAGGGAACTGTTGAATAAGAAGAGTTGATTTGCCAAACTAATGAATCATTGAGCAAGACTCTTATCCCATATTTGCTTGGAATATATATTGTAAAATTGTATCATATGTAAGATGCTCTGGATAAGGGCCTCTGCTAAGTTCTATAAATGCACTTGTAATGTTACTGCTGATATTACTGCATTTGGTATTGGACCATGGCAACGTGGATGCTTGTAGAACACAAATATTTATGTTTCTATAAACAGAACAGAAAAAACAAATCAAGCATGCGAGTACTGATAAAAAATGTATTGAGCACAACATAGGGGAGGTGCCAAGAGCAGGTGAAATGCACTTGCAGATAAGAGTGAATGTCCCAAAGGAGCACACTGTTTGGCCTTTGATGAGATGGAAATATACTTCAACTGTTAAAACTCTGGTGAGGTGGAACGCTTGCATAGTTTTGAGCAGTGTAGAACTGTAGTGGTCGAGAAGCTCATGATATGACAGCAACACCCTCCTAGATTGTGCATTCAAATAAGTCAAATTATTTATTGTGTTTAAAAATACAGGAAAGGCGATAGCATATCCAAAAAGGTGCAGCCACATTTACCAACATTTATTTTAAAAAGTAAAAAACACTGCCATTTTACATGTTAAACTTTATTTTTTATTTTATTTTGGGTAAAAAGGGTAGAAAGGGTTTTTTTTTCAACAAAGCATTCCTTGTAACTATAACCCTATAACTATAACTCTCTTTTGGGAAACGTTTTTTTCCACGCAGCGACTATTATAGAGAAATACAAAATTGTAATCCCCTTTATAGCAGTGAAATGAAATATGTCGATGCAAGCATTTAAAACCATAAGTTATCAATCTGGACATGTTTACTCATTACTCATGAGTACTCTGTACTCGTTTGATTGTAATATTTACTTCTGTGCTATTTGTTTAGCTGGGGTGACAGACTGTGCAAATGTTTCATTTGTTCATAGTCCATTCTTAGCTGAGATAGTACTACTGAATTTGAATGAACAGAAATATAAAACAATCATTTCATATTATTTAGCACTATGAGTGAGAACAAATGCAAGTAGGCCAAAATATTGTTATGAACTCAAAAATCAAATAGATATTCCAATGAAAGTTTAACCTAATTCAGCTTAAGAAACAGTAATGCCAGAAGAAAGGACAAAAAAATTATACGATTTTATATGACTAAAAATCCCATAAATGGTGATCAGTAAAATCTGATAAATTGTCTTGCACAACCACCCCTTGTCTATATATATATATATATATATATATATATATCTAGATATATAGTCTTCAGATA
>JAUZST010012974.1:0-35951 GCA_034779995.1 Parotocinclus haroldoi
TGCCATGGTCCAGCACAGTCTTGCTCCCTATGCTGAGGACCTGAAAGAGAAACTGGACCCCTACGCCCAAAACCTGAGGGACCAGCTCATCCACCTCTACGAGTCTTTCGCCACTTCTAATTAAATAACACAACAATTTAATGTTGTATACTGACTAATAAATGGAAGTTTAAAGATAATTGTTATATTGCCTTTCTTTCTACACTATGGAATTTTTTTTTAATTATAAACATTTAAGGGTGAAAGGAGAATTTATTTGTCAAACTTTTAAGCAGGATGATATGACATCTGATAGAATACCAGTTTATCTAATTTATTACATAAAAATGCCTACATTTTCATAATTCAGGGATTCAAATACTTACTCAAATGAAGTACGCAGTCCAGAAGATGTTACTGTTCATCTGTGTCAGTCATAGCTTGTATTTGTCCAAAATAATTTACTCGCAATTAAAGGTTCACGTCAAATTACTCCATTACATAAATAAGCTAAATAGTTAAAATTTAGCAATAGTACCAATGGTAAAGAATATTAGGTAGAGTTTATGGATGATGTTATAAAACGACTTACCACTCGCTGAGCTCAGCTTAATAAACTGCTCAAGATGGGCTAGGTTGCTTCAGGAGATCTGCAATACCAAAGAAAACACGGTAATCATGGTAATTATATGTCATTAGCATTAGCTCCATTTGTTTCTCGGTGTCAGCGGAGGGTAGCATACGTCTTACTTTGATCATACTTCAATATACATTTTCGTGAGCAATATAATGCTGCTTATGGGGTAGTCAAACAATAAATCAGTCCAGGATCCAACATTAAATCAGCCACCATGATGTGGAAATGGCAGACTTACAGACTTTATCAAGCCTAAAATATTTACCCATGAAAACATGTACTGTGAAATTTGACAGTAGTACAAAGAAGTGGCCAAATTACCATCAAAAGTCATAGTAGAACTGTGAAATAATTTATGGTCAGTTCGTAATCAACCAGGTTTACAGTTGTACTATGGATTTTGGCAGTGGAACCATGAAGTGGACAAATTACCATCAAAATCATAGCAGAACATAGCACCGCCGCCTCACAGCAAGAAGATCCTGGGTTCAGTCCCAGGGTGGGGCGGCCTGGGTCATTTCTGTGAGGAGTCTGCATGGCCTCCCCATGTCTGCGTGGGGTTACTCCGGGTACCCCGTGGTATTTCCTCCCACAGTCCAAAGACGTGTATTAGGCTGTCTCTAAAAGTGGCCCTTAGTGTGTGACTGTGCGTGCGCCCCATCTAGGGTTGTTCCTGCACTTGCGCCCAGAGTTGCAGTTTGGGCACCTGCTGACCCTCGACACCGTTCGGATTAAGCGGAAGATAATGAATGAATGCTCCTGATGCTAAGATGAATGCTTTAAATCGCTGATTCATAAAAGTAATTCGGTTTATTCAGTCAGTAAACAAAACGGCTAGTTGATGATCCATTACAACACATGCGCGTAACAAAATGTCTCGTATAACTTAACATGTAACAGATACAGAAATGGCGCCTCTCAATAAGTTACACCTCGCAGCCACCAGGGGGCTTCATAACCATCACAACTCGATATCAAGTCTTCTCGAGTGAAACAGGCTGCATTGAATGAATCCGTTTCAGGATTCTGGGCTCTGGAACTAAATGCGATATACATTTCCCAAATAGGAATGTTTTTATATGATCAAATTGGCACAGTGGTTAGCTGTCCTCACAGCTCTAAGGTTCCCTGTTATTTGGAGTTTGTATGTTCTCCCTCTGTCTGTGTAGGTATCCAATAGTATAATGTCAACCAACTTGGGCCTTTGGTTTTAACAATGTTAAAAACCATGATATAGTTCATCCAATGGTGGCCTAAGACTTTTGCACAGTATTGTATATGGTATTTGGTGTTTGTTTTTGGATATTCATTTTGCTTTGTGGTGCACGGGTGAGGTGGTCTACTCATAAAACTTTTATTTTCAGCTACTCAAGCGAAAAACACATACAATATTTCTGCTTGGGAGGAAAACCTGAGATACAGGAAATCTAAACAAACCCTCCTTCTTTTTTAACATTGAGGAGAAACCACAGCTGGTAACTTGATCTCTCTGCCGAGTTCCTAACAAGCATTTTTTTTTCCTGGATGACTGAAAAGGTTCACATTGATTGTAATGATTATGATGTTATTGTCGACCGCCATGCCCTTCCCTTCAGACTGGTATACCTGCTTTTGTAGCTTGAGGCATGTGGGCGAATCTTGGCATGAAAGCAGGAACCAGGCAGGAACAGCAATAAACAAACTTGTGAGAACGGTTCGAGACATGCTTTTGGCAGCTCTTTGTGTTTGGGTTCACGGATGTTTCAAACATCCCGGTTGTGACAATGTTTGCTCGATTTACGAAATGCTGGACTGATTTGTGCTTACTGACAAAACTTAATCTAATGCCTTGGATTAGGTTACCATCACTAAAGCCACCTGATACATCTGTTAGATCAAGACAAATCAAACCACGATGTTCCAGTAAGCGGTAGGATACCTATTCAGCTTGTGTCAGAGTTTTAGAGCAATATACAGCACTGTGCAAAAAGTCTTAGGGCATCAGTAGATAATAAATACCATTGTTTAACAAAACATTAGTTACACAAATGTGTATGTGGTATAAACATTGAAAATAATTCAGAATAAAAATGCGGCTGTATCCTACACTGGCTTCCCCATAGACTTGAACAATAGAAGTACAAGGTATCTTCATCAAAATGCCAAGTTGAACCTTCTTCAATCCAAAGAAGCTTGATCAGGGAATGGCTTTTTGAAAACAGCCCAAGAAAACAATTTCAATTCCATTCAAATTGATTTCTATAGCGCTTTTTACAGCGGAGCATTGCCTCAAAGCAGCTTTACAATCTTATATGATCTTAAAAGGCCAATCCCAAGTTGAGCAAGCCCAGGGAGACAGTGGAAAGGAAAAACTCCCTGGACGTAGAGGGAAGAAACCTTGGGAGGAACCAAACCTCAAAATGGGACCCGACCTCCATGGGTGACCTAGATGTTAATGAAGTAAATACTTAAAAGTATATTAAAGTAATAGTCAAATTAAGTAAATAATATAGTTTTTAAAATCACATTTTCTGAATTGGAGCAGGATAAGATAAGAACAAAGATATGCTAAATCGTAGAAAGATTGGAATGAAGATAAGTGGAAAATGATGTATTATGGCATAGTAAATGGGTCCAGTCATCGCTTATAGTGTTATATGTGGTCATTTTGCTAATACAACAAATCGAATGGTGGCCTAAGACTTTAGCACTGTAACGTATGTACTGTAGGTTCCAAGAAACACTCCTAAGAACATACTCCATGCACAAGGACACAAAGCGTTCCAGAGTCACTTTGCTTCGTTACTGAGTTCAAGCCCTTGAGGAAGATGGCTGTGACGATAGTGATGACTGCTCCAATCCGATACAAAACAGCTAAGAGACCTTTGACCTGATTTGCTGACAGAAGTAAGAAAAACAATGAATAATGCAGAAAGTAAGCAGAAGTCCTGAACATCTAACTCACCGATGAATCATAGACAACCAAGTTCAGCACAACACAACAGATACTGGGGTTACTAGAGTTCATTTCTATTTACATGCGGTATTTCTACATGTCGCACAGGCACTTTTTCTAACTCCTAGGGTCACCGTACTGATAAGGGCATATTTTTTGGACTTTTTACTTTTAAGTTCACCGAATCAAATTTAAAAAACGGATCCATTCAGTGCTGCGTCCTAGTATTTATGGCATTTAGCAGAATGCTTTACAATCCAAGCAACTGCAACACAGGTGGTGCCTTCTGGCCACTTCAGTAGTCTGGATTGGCTGTCTGATGGAGGGAGGTCAGTTAGCACCCCTGGTGCTACCCCTGGTGGCTATTCATGGCAGCTCGCTCTGTTGCAAGGCATGGATGGTCTAAAGCACACCGTCAGTTGACCCTAGAGCAGTGCAAACATTCTCTGGATTTATGAAGCATGGAGAGTGATTGGGTTCATGTGGAACTGTAATGGTGCAGATACTGAGCATAGACCAGAAGGTCTGGTAAACAAGCCCTAGCACTGAGACCTTGGGCAAAGCTTGGACTGTACATGGTTCGACTGTGTCCATTGTAAGTCGCTCTCGATAAGGGTGTCTGCTGTTTAATGGGCAGTCCATTGCAGGGCTGGGACTTGCTATTGATCCCCTGACCTCAGAGCCATAGTACCGTATAGTTCCCATGCAACTCAAGACCAGGTCCCTGGAGTGGTAAACTGAAAGTGTAGAGGATCTGCTCTATCCAGACCCCTAACTAGTCCCCAATTCGAATCAATTAACAATTCACTTTAATAACCAATAACCCATAATAAACTTTCAACTTTATTCCCATTTCTAAAGGAAACAGGGGTTTCTGCAAGTCGGAAGTGACTCAAAGCCACAACAAGGCCAACTGCCCTTAACCTTAGACAGACATTATGTCAGCTTGGTCCTAAAACTGACACCACGTGCACATCTAAAAGCCACATTTCATCCGAATATAAACAGTGGTAAGCGTTTCCTAAGTGGCTGGACATATCACAGGTCAGTCGTGTTGCCGTGAATACATTGTACGGGTGCACGACTGTAGGTGGTTAACACCAGAGCAGTTTAAATAACGAGGAGTGCGTAAATCAAAGTGCACTGAATGTGCCTTGTAGGCTGTTATCTACCATACAAGCCCCCTAATCTGAACAGGATCTTGACTTACAAAGCTGTGGTTTGTTTTCAGTTGATAATAGGAGTCAAAGGGTAGGGCGGCATGTAGTGAAAGAGGCAAGTTGGAACAAGATGCTAAAGAGCATTTAAAAAGTGGAACAGTACAAGCGTGACATAAGAGCAGAATTCAGGACGGACTTTCTTCCAACGTGAGCGTTTAAGAGATTGACTTAGCATCCCATAGCCTTCCACAGAAGCTCCTCAATGTTTTGCAACAGTGTCGGAATACAGCATGCCATCCATCACAGAGAAAGCAGAGCTTAGTCAGTTCACCTACTGCTATGTTCTTGGAAGCTTCATGTCGACATGAAGAGGACATTGCAAACTTTACAAAGACAGTTTAACACTAGGCAACTGTGGCAGCCGAAAACACTGTCCTAAACAGGCCCAAGTCTGTAATGTGTCAGTAAATGTGTTTTAAGGGTAAAGCTCGTGAGATCCTAAGCCCATTAACCTAAGATAACTAAGGCGGTTTGGCTCCCTTACTGAGTCCCGAGGTTTCTTCTTTCAAACATTTCGGGAGTTTTTCCTTTCCTTACACGCCTGTGCCAACCAACACCCTTTTATACAAACTGGAAAGTTTCATTACAGTCTTATGGAAAGGTTTTGACACCCCGGTCAAGTGATCCACTCACCCAGTTTCCATATGAGCCGTATTGAATGTACATGTTCAAGCTGAACTGGGGCACCACACACTTTAGACACTGGAATACCCAAAGGAAAGCTCCTCATAGGCAGTGGCCAAAGCTCAACCATTCACCTTTTCAACTAGAGCAAGACCAAACCAAACGGGGGACATTTCCATGCCTTATATTGTTCCGAGTTGGTTTACACCGGTTGCCTACAGGTGTGAACAAACAGAGGAATTTACATTTTTAAGCATGGTATATACACATGGTGGTGATATTTTCCAGTACCTGCACGTTATTCCCAGCCAATTTGATCGAGCTTTTGCATAGACTGTCCAGCCAATCTAAAGTGAGGATCCAGGATCCATTCACGCTTGTACCTGGGGTCAGATGGACGTCCCACCAAAACAACTGAAATGAAAATCAGTTGTTTCTGTTAATGACACCCATAAGCAAAGCTACAGAAGAAAGCAGACGACTTTTTTTTGCCTGTGAAAGGACCTTTAAATGCCTATAAACATGGTAATGATGTGGATCAACATGTCTGTATAGAGCAAGAAGCTGGGGTTCTCCCTATCTAATCTATCAGAGGGCGCCGGCCAAAACTCTCTGGACTTTTAAAGGCTGAGTCCTGGATGATCAGACACTGAGTGGTGATTAAATTCCTTCACTATCCAAACAAGAAAACGGTTGGGTCTTTGCAATGCAATAGAAAATAAAATAAATCCTCATTTCTACGTGGTCCCTACACCCCCAGGTTTGTACTCAGTTCCTAACATATTTCCACTTCTGAAAATTATGGAACAAATCTTCTACTGAAAAAAAAACCAGACCAGCATGATGCTGGACTTGGTGGTGACCAGCGCTGGTTGTGTTTTGAACATGTTTTTGCTGGGGGTGCTGGTGACCAGTACACGCTAATCTTCGCTGGGTTTCGGATGTTGGTGACCAGTGCATGCTGGTTGAACAACAAAACCAGCAAGATCATACTGGGCAACCAGCTTTGCCAGCAAGGTTATGCTGGACAACCAACAAAACCAGCACCACGCCAGCTTAAAGAACGCATGGATCTGATGCTGGCCAATGCTTGTTTTTTTTCAGCAGGGTCCCAAGCCACAGATTCAGAAAATTAGCTCTTATTTTTTTGTTGTACGTTTTATGATATTGGAACTCAACTTGCCATCCTGTTACCAAATTTATTTCGGATGGTACTTGTTCATTGTGAAAAACATTTTTTTGTTAATCCTAAGAATGTCTTCAGTGTCCCAGCGTGGATGCGGTATTTTCTAATTCTCTGCTGAAACTCTGTCCTGTTATTCTTTATACGAATAAACTTGATATTGACCAGTACTCCTTACGAAACGTTAAATATGTACATTTTATATAGAGAAAAAATTTAAGACCTGGAAAGAAATGACTTTTTTTTTACTTGTCTACAACATCTAGAGAAGAGAAAGAGCTTTGAGATATTCTCCCAAACCCCCGAACATAAAACGCGATTAAGATAAAATAATAAACCGTTGTTGCAGACACATTTTGTAAGGATTACGTCAAAGAAAGAGAACATGATTGCGCAAGGTGTTTGTACAGGAGCGCGCGGTTGATGCTGCTGACTGCAACGAGACCCGGACCGAACGGGGAGCGACCGTCACGTGATCGGGCACGCAGCCTGCAGAGGATAAAAGCGAGCGCGACTCGCGTTCACAGCAAACTCGGATCCGTCTCAGGTGAGCGTGAAGGGCAGAGGGTTTTCGGTTTTCCGTTTTGTTCATCCTCCTAAGTGTTTCATGAGGTCATGCTTGAGGTGATGACTGTAACTAACTGACTTCCATTCCTCTCTCCAGGTGAACTTCTCTACCAACATGAGGGCTGTAGCAGTGGTACTTGCTCTGGCGGTCATTACTGGTAAGCCTTAACCTGTAGCTCTTATGAAGCATTCATACTGGCTTCAAGGAACGGGTACAGAACAAGTAAGCCTTACTTCATAGGTTCTCCTTCTTGTAGGCTGCCATGCTCGCGCTTTGCACCAGGCTGACCAGCCTCTGGCCAAATGGGAAGAGACGGTGGAGCAGTTCTGGCAGTTCATCTCAAATCTCAACACTCACTCCGACAGCATGCTGGACACCATGAAGAACTCTCAGATCAGCCGGGAACTCGAGTAAGTTCATGCTCAGAGCTTATTCCGGTGCTGGAAGGCCAGTGCTCTCCAGAACCTCCTGTGTGATGGTCCGCTTTGTTTCCTTGGCAGCTCTCTGATCGCAGACACCATGACCGAGCTGAGCGTCTACAGGGAGGGAATCGAGACCAAGCTGGCGCCTTACGGCAAGGAGAACGCCGAGCAGCTGAAGCAGAGCATGGAGCTGCTGATCACCAAGCTGCAGTCCGACATGGTGGACGCCAAAGCACGCTCTGAAGTGTACCTGAAGGAGCTCCAGACCATGGTGGATCAGAACACAGAGGACGTCAAGAACCGGGTCAACTCCTACATCCGCAAGCTCAAGAAGCGCCTGGGCAGGGACACCGAGGAGATCCGCAAGTGAGTGCCTTCATTTTTAGAGTGAACAAAAGCCTGGTAGGTCCAGTTGTCTTGAAGTAGTCAGTTAACCTTCGCTGTTGCGCCTCCAGCACCGTTTCAACTTACCTGAGCGAGCTGCAGTCCCGTGCCTCGCAGAATGCCGACTCGATGAGGGACCAGCTGGAGCCTTACGTCAAGCAAGCCCATCAGGGCCTGGGCCAGAAGCTGGGGAGCATCACCCAGATGCTGCACGGCCAGACGCAGGACGTGAGCCATCAGCTGGAGGAGCAGGCCAAGGTGCTGAAGCAGCAGCTGGAGGAGACCGCCGACAACCTGCGCACTTCCCTCGAGAGCCGCATCGAGGAGCTCACCCGACTCTTCAACCCTTACACCGAGAAGATCCAGGACCAGCTGCAGGTCGTCATGAAGAAGATCAAAGAGGCAGCCGCCGCTCTCCCCGCACCTGTCTAAAAGCAAGCATGCTGTAACATGTCGAACCCGACGCTGGGACGACGAATCTGTTAGCCTAAGAGTTTCTTACTGATGCTCCTCATTGTGTGAGAAGAGGGATACGAACTGGACGGGGCTGAATGAGTCTTAACTTGTCTTTTCTTATCGAAATGTCAGCTCAGCTTAATAACCATCACACGCTCTCTCAGTATTAATCCACTCCTCTAATGTTTCTATCAAGTGCAATTTGTAAGGGCCACGTTTTTGCTCCTGTTCAGGGTTTGTGAGATTTGGGCCATTTCAACAAAGGCACCATATCTAGCACCGAATCTTGTGAGACCACCTACCCTTTTATGTTCTAAAGCTCATTGTGATTTAAAGATGTCGACTGGTTTTGTGCGACACTGTGCACCGCTGTTTTTGGCCTGTTTCCAATAAATGTGTGTAAAACAACCCGCCCTGTCTTGTCTCGCATTTGTTTCAAGCATGGGTTCTCTAAGCTCTTAACACACAGAATGTGAAATAAGTGGAGAAATTGCAGGCCAGTATGCATACAGTCTTGGTCATAAACATACATTTTTCTCACAACATACTGAAATCAAATAATGAAACGGTAAGCATTCGAGAGAAAAAGCTAGAAAGTTCCGAATTAAAAGTACACTCACGATCTCGCCCCTGTTCTTGCACCCTATTGGACTGAAAGCTGCAGCATACAATTTGCGAGTATATAGAGTGCTGTGCAAAAGTCTTAGGCCACCATTAGATTCGCCGTTTCAGCAGTGGTATAATGGCAATATATACCATACTCACAGAATTAGGGGATGCTTCATTCTGACAATTATAGCCGACATTTTGGATTCGTCACTACACGCGTTTCTTTTCCACGGGGTTAGCCTTTTAACCCCGTTCCCCCAAAAAACGTGGTTTCTTGGCTGCTACCCTTCCAAAATGACCATTCCTGATCAAGCTTCTTCAGACTAGGAGAGTTATCTTGACGTCCCATCCCATCCCAGTGAAGCTGCCTATGCAGAATACTGTATTTTCTATTTGCATTCCATTAAAAAAGACGATGCTATATCTAATTTAATGGTGTCCTGAAACTTTTGCACAGTCCTTATATACAGTACATATATATACACACATTGGTGCACTTTGATAACAGGGTTCAGCCTGCATTCAAGTTCGCATAAGCTTCTCATTCGAACACACAAAGGATTGAGTTTGTACTGTAAAGAAAAACAATGTATGTTGGTCGAATTGCTTCAATATTTGGTCCAAAGGGGTCAGGAGGTGAGGAGGGAGGGTCTTCTAGGAACCGATCAGCGTTGTGGAGTAAACCCCTGGCAGTCCCGTCGATCACGCCACCTCTGACGCGCTAGCATTACATAATCAGACGTGTAACATCATGTTATCTCCTGCGCAGACTTTCCCATGTATCATTAATACTGGTCTATAGGGTTACCACCCATGAGATAACAAAGACCGAGCTTTGCTTTAGGCTAGGATATTTTGTCAGCTGAATCAAACTAAATCAAGTCCCAAGGTGGCCAAGATGAGATATTATGCAAGTTTTTGGCAACTTGGCGAGATCTCTAAACGTTCTGTTATGAACTTATTTCCATTTAGGAACCAAAACATTTAATAAAGACCACATGATTCAATCAAGTGGGATGTGTTGGAACAACAAGTCAATAATCCAAGTTCAGTCTTGCAAACTTAGCCTTGAGACAATCTTACCACCAGGTAACTTCTCAAGTCTGATGAATGAATGGCTTGGTAGGTTGGGGCTGTTTTGGCATCAAGCGGAGAAACAGCAGCATGTTAGATGTTAGTTTTGGTTCACCAGTGTACAGTTGGAAGCTTGTCTGAGGAAGGGCATGATCTCATGGCGTGTCCCTTCCGGGAAACATTTACCCGTGGAGTTATTTGTTGATGGAAAAAGTGTCAGATCACTGTACACGAAATAAAAAAAAAATCATTTTTGCATGACTTTAGCAATAATAAATGTAACAAAGACAAATTATATTATATTACACTTAACCAGTTAGCCTAAATGTTTTCATAAATGTGCAGAACATTTTATGGTCAATAAACCTCTTTATAAAAATAAACAAAAGCTATATTATATGTATAATATATATGAATATTTCTATATGTTGGAAGTATACATTTGGCATACATCTATATTTATAATGTCTTACCTACTGTATATGTAAGTGTATATTTTAAATATTCAAAAATAGAAGTTACACAGAAATACATTTTTTCTAAAAGCCTAAAACAAGTACACATTCTTTTATGTTTACTCTTTATTATTCATTATAGTCACTTTTCCATGACCTGAATCTCTTTGTATTGGCCAACAGCTACCAAAGAAGTCCACTATTACAAAGGCCACCATAACAAAAAAAACGAAGGTATATTCATGTCCCGGCAAGTTGAGGTTTTTTTTTGTTGCCTTTTCATCACCTATTAAGTAATTCAAAATCATGTAATCTCCATTGTTGATGTCTTTTGCTGCCCTTTCACCAAAACGCTTCCTTTACCAGTGCATTATGGCTGTTAAGCACACATTAACATCACCCCTGATTGTCTTCCCCCTGATTCCAGCCAGAAACGGACAAGTCCGGAGTTGCTCCGGCATTCCTGCAGCTCCTCTGCGACAAAAGAAAAAGCCTCCATTCGTGTGAACCAGACCTGCTTTAGGACAATCTGACTCTTCTAATCTCGGTCATGCGGAGAAAGGTGTGCTCACGTTAGCATGCTGCTTATGATGCTTTTCCATATAAGCTGCAACTCGAGGAAATGTATCCGCAAGCCACAGCAGAAGTAGCTTAAAAACACTGATGCTACAAGCAATACTGATCTCTTAAAATGAGTAACAGTGTTTTCGTGGAAGTTCTATAAACATGTATGTGATTCGTATATCCTTTATGAAACAATACACTGACCTCCTGGCCAGAGTTCTACACGTAGAAATGCTGTAAAAAAAAATCTCTGCCAGTCGCTCCATCCTGTAGGTCAACACATTTATATTTTCTGTGTTTTGCTGTTTCCTTTTTCAATAAATGTAATAAGACTTGATTTTCTTCTGTGTTTTAGGTCTGCTTTGGTAACTTAGTTTAATTCTTACATTTGACATTCAGGCCACCCATGGTGACTGGACCCCTATTTGATTCTTGGTTCACCCAGGGTTTCTTCCCTATTCCATTTGGAAAGTTTTTTTTTCCCTTTCCACTGTCTTTGTGCTGCTGCTTTGAGATGATGCTGTGTTGTAAAAAAAAATGCTAAATAAATCTGACCTGACAATACTTATATTTGACTTTGTGCTCTGCTTTTTTTCCATGTCAATAAGATTTGCTGAGATGTGAGCTAATTGTTTGGCTGCTTTTTGAGCCGAATTAATTCAATTTCATTTCTGTTTTCGGGGGTTGACTTCAAGGCTTTTGGGATTGATCCAATCATCCAATCAAATTCCCACATCTGTAAGATGAGACCTCACTTTGGGTCCATTCTAATTCGAATTCTTACTGACAGTTATAGACATGAACTGAACCAAAAATGGTGTTCATACCCCGTCATGTCTGTACTTCTTTCCAATTAACAAGAAACAAAGTTAACTAAATAGTCACTTGCAGTGTTACATCATACCAGTAGATGACTCTCTCTGCTCCAGCCTCTTCTCCATTATTCTCGTTCTCTCCTTCCATTAATGTCGCACTGGATGTTTTATTTAGAAAATGGATTCTCTGTTCAAAAAGGTTGCTATTATCTATTATAAGTATCCGGTATTTGGTAATACTGAGTGTTGTAATAGAGAATAAAAAGAGCAGACCATGTGAACCATGTTTTTTTTTCTCTGGCATCCTTCCTTTGTCTTATAGAGAAGCTGCGGGAGGCAACTGATTCGCCAGAGGGATAAACAGTAAAACTGTCAACATTTGGTAGGTCAGTGGTCCTGTCGAGTCTTTAACCATCATGCAGGTGTTGGCTGATGAATGACCTAATGTAACCTGCAGAAACTCTAGTACTTCCTCTGTGCTTTTCTTTTGCTAAATAATGCTAATAATACTACCAAAATATTCATGGGATCAACAGAGAATTGGTTTTGTAAATTGGCAAAGTAACTCACCTTGAGTGAGTGTTTTCTTTGATTCATTTATCTACCGCTTTGGCAGGCACTCAGGTGGCAGGTGGCCCGATTGATGGACTGGTGCACCATCCAGGGCAATTCAATTCAATTCACAAAAAATTATTTATATAGCGCCTTTTACAACGCAGCATCGTCTCAAAGCAGCTTTAAAATCTTTATATTAGCTTAAAAGGCCAATCCCAAGTTGAGCAAGCCTAAGGCGACAGTGGCAAGGGAAAAAATCCCTGAAAGTAGAAGGAAGAAACCTTGGGAGGAACCAAGACTCAAAAAGGGACCCGACCTCCATGGGTAACATCTCCATTAGATGTTAATTAAATAAATACTTAAAGGTATATTAAATTATAGCAAAATTAGGTAAATGACCATTTAAATCAATAACAAATCAACAGTAAAATTTAAATTAGTAATAAAATAAATTATAAAACATAATAGATTGTAAAATGAGTCCTGAAGCACATCAACTCCTAACGTCCAAACGATGGTGGGAGCTACTCTGGTGGGACTGGTTTCTGTTGCTGAAGACCAGTAGAGCGATGCTGGGCCAGATTTTTAAATGTGAGTCCTGGAATGGGAAAGAAATCCCCAGAAACAGTGGGAGAAAATAACATAATGAAAGAAAAGCAGTTTAAAGATGTGAATTTTGGAATTAAAAAGTACAAAGAGAGATTTTGTGTGAGCAGTTTCTTAGTAACCTAGGTTACTAATCATGCTCATGTTTCTTACACCACTGGTTTGGGATTTGTTTTTATACTTGCTTCGTTTCCTTGTACACGTTCCTTTTTTACATGTTTACCTCCCAACAGGTACAGTCAGTACCACAAGTTCAGGCTCGAACTTGTAGCTGCACGCCTCCAGAAAGAGCTTGCAAAGGATCTCAAATGACATGCACGATATACTGTCCCTGCCCCCGAACAAGAACAAGACTGAAAAAGTACAAAGAACAGATGACCAAGGCACTCGTATGCGTGCAATCAGAGAGACACACGACTCGTGTCTAAGACCTAAACAAAGGCAGGTGAGAAAAGCTGTCTGTCCTCAACGACCCCCAAATCACTCCCTGATGGACGTAGATAAGTTAGATCTATCAGTCCAGCACATTGTCAGTTCAGTCCCCTGGGCTTCGTGCATTCATATTCACAACCCAGGGGTAACTGGCGTTCAGTGCTTCTCTGCATGGCTCCCCATCAACAATGTCTTGTTTGCCCAGAGCTTCACTTCCCTTCTTCTGTGTCTAGACTCCAGAAAAACCTTTTCAGCATTTTTAAAGCTAAGTAAATAGCTGTAAAGAGGACAACAGAGGCTAAATACAGTCCAAACTTGTGACTTACGCAAAGTCTAGAAGGGGAAGTAACCCATAGGTCAAGTAAATCAAGTGTTTATGGTGGTTTTGGCCATTTTTCTTGGAATAAACATGTTCAAGAAGACACAATTTAGAAGATTTATTGGGGGAAAGGTGCACAGTTGTTGCTTCTTGTATCTTATAGTGTTGGTTCTATATTATTGTGCCCTTATATGTTTTATTCTTACCATAATAGTGAGACATGAGTGAAAAACATAGTTAAACAAACAGGATCATGGACTAGCCAGATGGGCTTTTCCAGTCTTGAGCAATGTTTTGGAGAACAACCGTAATACCTTACAGTCAGTCATTTAGCGCATAATCTAAAACAGAGCGACTTTTCATCCCTGCCAAGCTGCCACTTTTGGGCCCTTGAGCAAAGCCCTTAACCAACCGTAAAAGTGCATCAGATGTAAATGTCTCACAATAAGACCATCCCAAAACTAGGGTTTCTCTCCAAGCAACATACGAGTCAAATCGTATGTATTTTAAGTAGAACAGGCTTAGTTTAGAATGAACTCGTGATCAGTGAAGAAAAACACTTTGCACTATTATTTCGGTAATTTTACTACATATTCGTCAGTGCAACTTTTTTATTGCTACTGATTTAAGCAGCTGACGTGACCTGACCATGATGCAGGAAGCAAACACTAAATGAAAAAAAAACCCAAAAACATCTGATAAAAGCAAACTGGATGAGATAGAGTGTACTTTCCTTATGTTAAGTTTAGATGGCTTTGGGTCATAAAAATGTCTAAACATCATTGGCTGTTGTTGTGAAATAATATTCCGTAAACCTTATGTCACGTCACACCATAAAACATTTTTTTTCCGGCTGCATTCACACATTATAACCCTAAAGATTAAAAACACTTGATTTGGATGAATGATCGGGTATCTGCTGCAGTACAACATCTCAATCTCCCAACAGCAAATGCAGTGCTTTTGTTTACTTCAGAATAAGACTGGCTGCTCCTCTACTAGTAATACATGGGAACACCAATAACTGACCTGCTTTGGAGGCTTGCAAATGAAAGAGAATGCTACAAACAGACATTAGACGCTTTGTGTATCCTTCAGAGAAACATTCAAAGCGTTAATGAGAAGCGTAAGGTCTATGGCACCGTGAACACCTTCCTTAAATTGGTCTTTCAGTACCAATCGGGACTGAAGAACTGGACGAGCTGAGAGAATGTTGGTTCAGCGAAGCCACCAAGAGGATACTGGCAACTTTGAAAGACAGCACAAGGTTTACACAAAGGAGACCTGAAATACAGGCAATATGCTGGGTGAAAACCAATAGCATACCACCCAAATTGCACCTCCTTTGATTCATGGTGGTGACACCATTACGTACTGGTGGTCATTTGATTGGGTACTAGACAATTGCTCAGTTACAGGCCTACAATAGATGCCAGAAAGTGCATCCAAATTCTTGACAAAAGTTCGAGACATTTGATGACGGGCAAGTGGCTCACCTTCCTGCATAACAACGATTATAAACACACGGCCAGGAAAACAACAGTGGCTCAGAGATAGATGGGTGAATTTGCTTGAGTGGCAGAGTCCTGACCTAAATCTGACAGAAAATCAGAGGATAGCCTTGAAGAAAACAGTATGTTGGCACTCACAGTGAAATCAGCCTGAGTATTAGGAAGGACAAGCAAATATTTCTCAATCTAGGAGTGCAAAGCTGGTAGGTGCATATTCAAACAGATGAGTGGTTGTAATGAAAGCAAAAGTGGCTTTACAAAGTACAGAACACGTTATTTTCAATGAAAAAAAAAAAAAAACAATTTCAGAATATTTTTCACCCAAATGTTGCAAAGGTATAAGTGTATTGAGTTTGGATTATAGGGTGAAAGAGCAAAATTACTATTTCTTAAGAATATGATGATTCTCTAAAGATATATTATCCTAGGACTATATAATCTGAAATATGAATTGTGTGACACTTATAATAACAGAATAATGAAGTATGTTTGAGTTAGCTTGTAAATAATCAGTATAGAGCTATTGCAGGTCAAGTTATGTTATCCAGCTTCATCAATTGTTTGTCCCGTGTAATCATATAATAATAGGCTATCAACATAGGTGTGATTGTAGTGGAATTTGAACTATTGCCTGCTATTTTCGCACGGACACCAGCGCCTGGCGTGCCCTGTATTTTTTGTCTTTAGCGATTACGATAACGAGTGAACTTCATACCGCTCACTGGACCAACATGGCAGTGAGTGGTCTGTGTCTGAGATATGGGTCTCAAAGGTAGCTGATAGAGCACCGTGTCCCACAGAATTATCTTAATCACCGGCAAGACTAAATGCAAACCTTGTTAAATCCCTCTCTGCTGAAGAAGTGGGGGCCCTTACGTAACCTCATGGACTGCACCGAAAAAAAAACCTGATCATCACCCCTGCAGGACAGATGTGTTTGATAGGTCAGACTGAAGAATTTGCAAGTGGGACACAAGGCCTTGATAGGTCAGAGGTGACGTTCGGTGGTGATGTCAGCACAGCTGAGGGGGTTATATAGAGCAAAGTCGTCTGTCCGCCCTAGTACTTCTCTCTGAACTTCTTTTGCTGGAAGGGAACCAATCAGGTATGGATTTTGGGAAATTTGATTTTCAGAATGTTGCTTTTGCATGTTATGGTGCACACTGGCCATTTGAACCGGGATTATTTTAGAATGGTGGCACTGATTTAACCTCTGAAGTACTAATTCAATCTAGTTTACCTCAGTTCTGTTGTCTGAATTCTGTTAGGAGCATTTTGGGCCATCTCTGTGTTTTATATCACATGCTAAATGAATTCTATTTCATTCAATGACTTAGTTACCGTTGATGTAAGTGTTTGATGAACAGTGAAACTCTGGCGGTTTAAACCATGTTTATCTTTAATGCTTGATTTATTTACGGGTAATGAAATACTAGTTACCAACCACATTTTGGTCTCATGTCTCGATGCACCTAGTGGCCATTTGGTTGTAAATGAACCCTACAGACGAGCACAGTCTGTGGGACTGTGAAGACATGAGGTCTCCTGGGACTTAAATGCTTGCCTTACCTGAAATATCTTGGTCTTTTTGCAGAGAACTGCCACCATGAAACTGTACCTGGCCGTTGCCACTTTGATGCTTGTGCTCATGGCACACTGTGGTAAGAACTTATCCGTAAAACAGTTGTTTTGTTCCGTATTACTCCCGAATCCTTGGGTAAAAATGCAATTATTTATTAAACAGAGGCTGAGGACCCAACCATTGAGGAGCGCTTTGCCAACTTCCAGGCCAAAGTAAAGGAGTTTGGAGAAGGCCTGACAGAGAAAACCATGACTGCCTTTAAGGAGATCGAGAAAAGCGAGTTTGCCACCAAGACCAAGTAAGAACCTTCATTTCTCCTTCTTTTCCAGCGATAAACTAATAATAATCTTTTTTTTTAAATCATAAGCAACCTACAACCTAGCGCAAATGCTTGCAGTGCCTCACCCACTTGTTTGTCTGATCTCAGGAACTGGTTCACGGAGCACTTTGGGATGCTCAAGCAGAAGTTAGAGCAGAGCTTCAGCAAATAAACATAACTGATCCAGCTAATGCGACCGTTCTGAGCCCCTGCGCCTCACTGGGTTTGACAATCAGGCCCTATTACGACCTCCACAGTGTGATGTGTGCAATATTGTGTCATTTTTCCCAAGCAAAAGTGTTGTAGTAAATATTGGTTCCACAAATAAAACAAAACCTTTAAACTATTTGACTCGTACCTGCTGTGTGACTATTTTCAGCCAACATCATGCAATCGTTTTTCCATAGGAACGGCTCGAAAGGATTTAACATTATATCAAATAAATAATCATAAACATTGGCAAGAGCCTTACCAACATGAAATGATCAATAGGTGTTTTATCAATTTGTTAATATGGTAGAAGGTATAAATATTTTCCGTGCCCTTCTTACTGTCCTGCCGACCCCAGTCAGGCCACTTTATCAGGTCAAAGTCACTGTTTAATCTCTGTTAATAATCATCAATCTTGTTCGATTAAATAAACAGCCCAGTTATTTATTGCATGAATCACATCACATATTTATTTACTTCCCTGGGCAAATAGAAACGACTCTTTTCCTATTTCTTGGACTATGTACCGACATATCATTATTCTGATCAGTCCCTTTTACAGCAGGCTTTTGAATGCACTCATAAAACACTTTGTCTGCTTAGGCTGTCACCAATTATTCTGCAAAACAATTACAGGACATTCCATAACATTTACATTTGGTGTCGTCTGGCAGAGCCAGGTCCGAGTTTGTAAACAGAATACACGTCTGGATTTCAATCCAGTGCCCAGTAGCAGGTACGTAATAAATAGGTAGTCTAATAAGACGCATCCTGTATACTAATATAGTTTCTGTTGCTTGGAGGTAAGATGCAGGTGCTGGAGGACTATGGTTGGAACCCTGGGCTGGGCTCGCATGCATGGTGTGAGCCGAGGGCCCCGCGATGGGTGTCCTTTTGCACCCCCAAATCGTAGTAGAGGAACAAGATCTGTAGAGGAACTGGACAATTTTATCCAGACAGACCTACTTTTTTGTCTGTGTCCTAGTACTTTTGGCCAACTGTGGGATTGTGTCCCAATACATTTCGCCAGTGCATTTCTATGAGACATTTCTAATATTTCAAATGTATATCTATTAAAACTTATGACGCGAATCGACTCCAAACTACACTGCTAACGCAGATGTGGGGCTATTCCCAAATGAATATGAAGCGATTTAAAAAGCAAGCATTTGATTTGATTTGATGAAACAAGATCATCAGAAAAGCAAAAGAGATGCAAAGTCAATTATGGGGATTGAGTACCAAGTGATATATTTATGTGAGAGAACAGAAGCATTTCTGGACGAGAGTGCGCCGCATTGACTGTTCAGTAGGGTGTGGGGTCACCCAAGAGTATCAAAACACACTGACAGTGATGGGACATGGGCAGGATCAGATTATCTTAGCAGTTCTTATGGGATCCTCGTCGTATTCATTTAGAAATGTCCCCTCATTTTTGTGAGCGGTGTAGATAGCACGCCACAAAAGCATGATTTCCTATGCAACAGCGTTAGAACCGTGTATGAGTTAAACGATGAGTGGATGAATAGGAATTATAAGAAAGAATACGAGCTGTGATAATGACACTGTAATGGTTATGGTTATCTTCAAAAGGGGGGGCAATACAGAAAACATTTGGGAACCACTGCCCTATTTCATAGGATACTGGAAATGAAAATGTACTGCAACGTGAACCTTTGGTTCTTATTCACAATAGATTTCTTCCAGACAGCAATTAGAAACAGTCCCTGACCATGTTGTTTGCCATAAGAGTTGAAAGTCCCAATATTGTATAACTATAATTATAAAACTATAATTTTAGAACCATTATTCAAAGCAAGATTCCATTAAACACCATTGGAAGATCAGTGGTGAAAGGGTTTGGATCACTATTCAGAAGGTCGTCAGGTCAAGCCTTTTGTTAACACCAAACAGTTTTGTTGACACCCTTAACTGCTCAGTTATAAACCCCTTTGAATATCACTATCTGCTAATTACATTGAAAACCTTGCTCAAGTACCCATCCATGGGCAATTCTCAGCTGGACCTCAAACTACCGCCTTGCTGATCAGTAGTCCAGAACCTAAATCACAGTTCCAGAACTGAATGTGCTGGAACAAGTCACTGTTTAAAATGTTCGGAAAGCATTTGAATCGTTTTTACCTTGCTGAACAAACAGCTTACGGGGTTATCACATGGCATCTCAAAATATCAGGCATGCATAAATAGTGATTAGACCTTATCCTGAGCCTGAGACCATGCAGCTGACGGCGTGTCAAAAATCAATCGAAACCGTCGACATGAAGCACATCATGGTAAACAAAATCCGTTCTTCAATAATAAGTAACCAATTTCTCTGAACATGAAAGCTCAGGCGGCGCAGTCAGACCACATGTTGCTCATGACGGCTCGGCATTCGAATCCGTAACTGTCTTACCAGAAAAACAGACATCCTGTGTTCGGGCAGGTCCACATATTAGACGGAGAGTCAAGAAGGTAATTCGTTTGTATTCGTTTTACCTCACAGCCTTGACAAAATAAAGCGTTTTTCTGATCGGTGTGGTTTTCCTTGTAACAGATGTCCAAGTTTGTCCTGTTTTTTGTGGCCGTGGCACTGCAAGGTATGGGATTTGTCTCATTTAAGATCATCATCTTCTGTGTGTGATGGGCTCCTTTTATAGGAACGAAATAAAATGTTATATCATGCTGTCATTACTGGCTAAACATACAATCCTAATTGAAGTGTTTACAGATAAACTGTGTGATTGCTGTAATTGTTTAAACACTTTTCGTGCAGTACTTTATTGTCATGCCCTCTGTATTTACTGTAAGTTTACCAAACATCCCTGTGTATCTTCATTTCACTATCTACTACTACTATCCCTGCGTCAAGTTACCACAACCACCACACAACTCTATGCTGAGCCTCCTTAGCCTGGGTTGCCACACTTTCCTCCCTCAACATGTTAGTTAGCAGCTACTTCAGATCGAGAAGCTTGTTCATCTATACATGCCAGTAGAAGGGAGCATATCAATCAGGTTATTTTACCCATAAGATCTAAGACGACAACGGCTATAATAAATACATAAAAATATATCGCCAGGATTACTCACATACAGAATGAAGGGAGCAGCAGGAGATGTAAAAGTAGACAAAATCTGAATGCACTGTGTCTGGTTGTTTGAAAGCATTTTTACCCCGCGGTGCAGTTGTGAAATAATGTTCCTTGTAATTCTGTACATTTGCAGTAACATACACTTACGTTCACTCACCATTCCCCATATGCAGCAGTGAAATGCGGGGATGAGGGGATGCTTCAAAATGAATACGAAGCGATCAAATAAGAGAAACAGTTGATTTCATTTCGCTAAACAAGATGACCAGAAAAGCAAATGAAAAGACAAATGAGATTATGCAAATGAGATGCAAAGTCAGCTATGGTGATTGAGTAGCAAGTGATAAATTCATGGGGGTGACCAGGACCATGCCATACTGGATGAGAACGCCCCCACATTCACTGTTCAGTGGGGTGTGTGGTCACCCAAGAGAGCCAAAACACACTGACAGTCGTGGGGCATGGACAGGATCAGACGTCTTTCATCTCAACATTTTGTTTCCACAGTGTATTTATCTGTAAAATACAACAATACATCAAATGACACATCTACAGTGAATTACTGAAGCACGGTGCTTTAAATGTTTTAATATTATAAATTTTCCAGTAACATTCTGTTGACTTATAGTTTCCCATAGTTCAGTAGTGAAATACAGTGATGTACTGTAGGATATTTCTAAAGTTATATCATTCAAACATTGCCCTTACTATAGATATTAATGTGTTATTAGTATTATTATAAGTGTAATAATAATAATACAAATACAAATACTACTACTAATATTAATAATAATATTAATAACAACAACAATAATAATAACAGCAACAATAATATTATTATTATTATTATTATTATTATTATTATTATTATTATTATTATTATTATTATTATTATTATTATTATTATTACAATGGCAACAACCATATAATAAATATAATAATTGCAATAATAACAATAATAATAACTGTCATTTATTATTAATTATTGTTATCTATATTATAACAACAACAACAACAACAAGAATAACAACAATAATAATAAATAATAATTAACAGTAAATAATAATAATAACAACAATAATAATAATAATAACAATAATAATATTAATAATAATAATAATAATAATAATAATAATAATAATAATAATAATAATAATAATCGGCCACTTGGGATAAACCTTTCTCTCTCTCACAGCATGCTTGTGCATGGAGGACGCTTCACCAAACGCAGATGATTCTGCAGGGACCATGGAGTGGGCAAAGGAGGCCTACGGGTATGACCTCCAATCACACACTATATCATATTTTTATAACAACATACTGTTCAGTGCTTCAGTGGAATAGAGTAACATCATTTTATTACATTGGAAAAGTATAATGAGATTTAGATTCAGATAATTAGAGACTTGTGAATGTTTGTTGTGTTTTTTAGAGAACTGAAGGAGAAGATTGTGACCGTTGGCAGTACAGTGGCTGAATTTGTTGGCATGTACTATGAGGAGCAGGTGAAGCCTGTGACCGAGCCGTACATCCAGTGGGCTAAAGTCAAAGCAAGTTCATTTTGGGACAAAGTTAAAGAGAAGGTGCCCAATTTTGGTTCTGCATGAAGTGACACATTAAATCTGAAAAAATGAAATTAAAAAAATGTAAAAAATGTTTGCGTAGCTATGTAGATGTGCTTTAACACCACCGTGTTTTGTCTGATCTTTTGGAAAATAAACGTTTTAGTAATCACATTTCGAATTTGTGTACTAGCTTTAATCCTCTGAGCTCCCATCCACGGAAGTACACGCCACCAAAAACACTATAGAACAGCAGTCCATCACAGGGCTGGGTAAGGGTGATCACTTAGCTCATATATACAGTTGGATAAACAAATAAGAGAAAACAATATTGTCCAATTCAGACCAGAATGTTTTTTTTAATTAAGCCATAACACACATCCCAGCCTGCATGAGCCACTAAGACACTAAGACTAAGGTTATAAAACCCAAACCATTTACCCATGCATTTACTCAATAAAAGCTTTCGTTATTTAAACACAGTTTAATCTTGAAAAAATACGTGAACTAACTAAACGTAGCTCAAATTTTTCTAATTACATTTTTTTAAATCGTAAACTGTAAATATTTAATAGATTGTGACTGCTACTAGATGTCACAAAGTACTGAACTAATTATATAACTCTAATCTGAGTACAGCTATCAAAATACCTTTGTAGTTAGTGACAAAGTTAAAGGAGATACAAGTGAAGGTACTCCTCTTTTAAATAAAATGCATATAGAAAATGAAAACTTTTCCACAATTCCATGTGTGGTGCAGGCTCCCCTCTTGACTTTCCTGTGGATGAAATGGCACTGTAGCTTGGTCCAGTCTATTTTTTTTTTTTACTTGCGTATAAAAAAGAGAAGACGCAGAGATCAAATTCCCATTGCAGATCACTCAAGTAGGGTTTAGGTCAGGGATTTCTGTGAAGTCTGGACATTGTGTGATCACTGAAATGCATGTGTTTGCAAATGTTTTGGACGATAAGCCTGCTGGAAGATTCAACCACAGCCCAACTGTGTTCTCTCAGTAAAAACAGTTAGATTTCCATTTAAAATACCCTGTTATGAGTCATTTTGAGACTGATCTGCAACTAAACACATAAAATACATGGAAACGAATGATGTACTATTCAGATATCACAAATAACAGAGCACCTAGGTTAGTGGGAGCTTTTGTAAAACTTATTATAACATGTTCAAGGATAAGCATATTAATAACATGCTCTTTGAACAAATGTATTCAGTAAATATATAGGTGTCCACCAACGATATTAATAAGGACTGAACTTCACATCAGAACTGCAGCATTAGAAAAACATAGAGATAAATAGAAATGAGAATTAAACCGTTTGCCATTAAACCATGTCACTTAAAACTTTCAACCATTTAGTTGAAATCCTTGACCACGTCTCAGCATCATCTTTCAAAATCCTTTGTTCGTTTGTTGTTTGATACAGCACCGAATCTGCCTGTTGCTCTCATGCGTGATCTCTGCTTTTCAGTGTTCGCTTCTCGGTGCTTTCACTTTAAGTTTTTGAACAGGCTTGCTTCGTTTCACGCACATGTGGCGAGTTTGATTTTGATCCATATCCAAACAACTTTTGATCATAAACATATTAACTGATGATACCTTTAATTTATGGTAAAACGTAGACACATTTGTTCATGATCTAAGAACACCAATACTAGATTACCCAGCCTATCCTCCACCATACTTAACAGTACACAATCAGTTTTAAATCCAATCCTTTTATTTACGCTCGCTCCATCTTACTCTAAAGCCTGGATCTGCTCAGAGCATCTGGACGGTCATGTTTGTGATTGTGTCTTTGGCAAAGGTGCTTTGAGGTCCAATTGTACATTTCTAAGCTTGGTGACCTCAAAATGCTTCTGTCTTCTGCAGATCCCCAGTTTTGTGTTTTGCTAACCATTTCTTCCACTATATATATGCTTGTGGTCACTTCCATCTCAGCTCTAGCCACTGGATTTATGTAGGCCAACACACTCGGGTCTCATTTCATTTCTGTCTTCGATGAATGACAAAAATGCTTTAGCCTTTGTGTCTCCTTTTATTTAAGCGTCTGCGTTTTATTTGGACGTTTGACATCACAGATACCAGATACCAAGATACCAATGATTGTGGTGCTTATTAGGGACAAGACTCTAATGATGCGTACATGTATTTGTGCATGCACCCGTATACGAGGTTACATAATAATCATTATAATTTCAGAGGCAGTAGAGGGAGACGGGATAAAGTGCAGAAGACAGGGTGATAAAACCAAACGGTACAGAGCAGTAATTGTAGGATCATAGATTACAAATGGGACACGTAATACTCCAAAGAGGAAAGTTCACAAGGCTCGACCCAGTATCTGCCTCGTGTGTGGAAATCTTTCCACCTTTGCACTTGATTTATTTAGGTACACAAACAGGACACAGGTATTGATTCTGAAATCAAGAACTGAACACAAATGTTCTGCAATTAATTACGTACTTTAAAATACCTACTATATGCAAAGAAGTATCGTGGAGACAGAAACATTCGCACTCAGACAAGAAAATAGTATTGCAAATAGCTGTAAATACACTATGCATGCTAGATTATACTATTTATAGTTTCTATGTTTGGGCACCTTGCTTAGTCTTAGCTGTAAGTAAGTAAATGCAACACAATGATGCATCATTAACGAAAACTTACGAAAAAACCCCACGTGGCTCTCTACAAACCTATAATCCTGAGTTTTTACTAAGTCCGTATCTTGCAAATACGAATTGACAATTAGTCTTAAATATGTCATCATTTATTTCATTAATATTGGACTAAGGATCCCGAAAATCACCTTAAAATGTTCCTGTCACATGCCATTGTGCAGATAGGACCTACAGTATATAACCTTTATATTTTAGTATTTTAAATCGTATCCTAAAGCAGACCTTCACAGCAATATATCGTACATTACAGCTATACAAAGAGAAGAACAACTGAGGAATTGTACAAGAGATGAAGAGATAAAACTAAACGTGGATTTCTTTGTGCTTCTCTCTGTTCCTCAGTTGCGTTACAAAGTGCAAGCGCACTATTACACTAAGAACACAGCTGCCACAGTGTGTGCTGGTGTTATTGTTGCGTCTACCCACAGTTTTACACAAACGTCTGGATGACTACATTTGTTGACGAGAAGTAAACTCAATGGCCGCTGCGAAGTGAAATACGATACGTTCCTGCTAATTGTAATGAACCACTAACTAGTCACATACGTTCTGGGAGCTTACAGAATGGGGCTTAAATGTACTTTCTATGTTTAATTAGTTTAATGGCCAATTTGTCTGCTTTGAAATTGGCAGAATGTAGTCATATTGATGTTTTGCCAGGCAGGAATTGAGTTCTTTTGCATTGCAAATCTGTCAAAACACGTGCAAAACAATATTTTTCACAACACTGCATGAACAGCGGGGCAGCATGGTGGATCGGTGGGTAGCACCACTGGTTCACAGCAAGAAGGTCCTGGGTTCAATTCCAGGGTGGAGCGACCCGGGTCCTCCCCATGTCTGCGTGGGTTTACTCAGGGTACTTCGGTTTCCTCCCACAGTCCAAATACATGCGTATTAGGTTATTTGGTGTCTCTAAAAGTGGCCCTTAGTGTGTGACTGTGCGCAGGGCTGTGTGTGTTTTTGCCCTACGATGGATTGGCATATCGTCTAGGGTTGTTCCTGCCCTTGCGCCCAGAGCTGCCGGGTGTGCACCGGCTGACCCGTGACCCCATGTGGATTAAGCGGAAGATAATGAATGAATGGATCATCATTGATTGATTGATTTTGTACATGCCGAGGCTTCAAATGAAAAATTCCAGCTTGAAATACATGTTCGTAGGATTAGATAAATGAAAGTGACTCACTGAATCGAACTAACTTATTTAATATAGATCTATAAAATAGTGCTAACAATAATACACTGGTCAGAAAAAATACATTCTATTCGTTATGGTTTATTATATGATATAACTTCCCATAATATTTGTGAGCAGTATATATAAATAAATAATGATGATCAAGTGGAATAATGTTGATGTTGTGTTGATGCTGCATAGCTCTAGCTCTAGGGTGCTAATCACCAGCAGCACAGGTCACAAGGCAGGAACTAAGTCTAGACAGTCCATCACAGGGCGCATGCCTACCAGTGGTGCCTGGTGATTGATACAAAGTCTCAAGCATGCATGTGGCTGCTCTAGTACATGTGAATCCATCGATCACTTCAGTTTACTGGCCATCCATAGTCATAATACTACCAGCTATAGTCATAATACTACCATCCATAGTCATAATACTACCAGCTATAATCATAATACTACCAGCCACAGTTATAATACTGCCAGCCATAGTCATAATACTACCAGCCATAATCATAATACTACCAGCCACAGTTATAATACTAATATCCATAGTCATAATACTACCAGCCATAATCATAATACTACCAGCCATAGTCATAATACTACCAGCCATAGACATAATACTACCAGCCACAGTTATAATACTAATATCCATAGTCACAATACTACCAGCCATAGTCATAATACTACCAGCCATAATCATAATACTACCAGCCATAGTCATAATACTACCAGCCATAGTCATAATATCAGACATAGTAATAATACTACCATCCATAGTCATAATACTATCAGCTATAGTCATAATACTACCAGCCATAGTCACAATACTACCAGCAATAGTCATAATACTACCAGCCATAGTCATAATACTACCAGCCATAGTAATAATACTACCATCCATAGTCATAATACTACCAGCTACAGTTATAATATCACCAGCCATAGTCATACTACCACCAACCATAGTCATAATACTACCAGCCATAGTCATACTACTACTACTACTACTACTACTACTAATACAACATAATACTAAGCCGTTTTAGCGCTGCAAATATCGTAAACACCTTCAGGTTTATTGAGTTTTAAATGAAATGTGACTTGTGTTCCACTCATTTTAATTTATATGTTTAATTATGATTGACATCTGGTTATGAGGAGTCTAATTCAATCATATAAAGGGTGGGGCATCAAGGGGGGTGAGATGGGGACTGGGAATGAAAAGACTGAAAATGCACTGTGATTCTGTGGCACATTTAGAGCTGTTTGTGCAACAAGGGTTAATATTTTGTACAATTAAAGCAGAGCGATACACATCCAGAGTCACACAGTCTTCAATGTGTTGTTAACAGCTGGAATTAAATTAAGGAACGGAGTGGTACTGCAGAAAGATCAGTTGATTTACTAAAATATTAAATTACAGCAAGATTTACGAAATAATACAGACTTTTTGGTAAATATTGAATTCTCATTTATTCACGATCAGACAGTTTAAAGTCGCATGTCTTCGGGACCTTTTTTTAAAAGAACTGTTTAAAGTTAGCTTATAGGACTGTCACCCTCACGCATGTTCTCCCATTGTCTGCATGGGTTTGTTTTGGTTTCATCCCTGGTTTGCGCGATGGATTGGCGTCCTGTGCTGCTGTCTTTAAGCAGGTAAGACAACGTGAATCCATAGAGCGCTGTAAAACTTTAAAACAGAGTTCTTTGCACCTGTAAGGTTAAGCTTAAGCAGCGATAGAAAGGAACCGAGTTCCTGCATGGAAACGAATATGCAGTGCATAAGCATAATGTGCATGTAGGTCAGAGGTGAACACAGAGATACGAACAGTTCCACACTGACCAGGCCCCTGTGGACTTTGGGTGGACAAACGATTGAGAACGGAGGCTTCTCCTGTGTGAGAGTTTGCATGTTTGGGGAGTGAACGGGTGAGAGTGAATGAGTGAAAGGACGAGATAGGTAGGTGTGTGCACTGCTGATGACGTTTGCTCGGTCAAAGGGCCAGACAGTATATCTGCAGTCTCAGGTGGATCCGTCTTCAGTCCTGCAGCTCTCTGCCCTTCTCCACTCTTACCAGGATCCTCAGTTACAAGGTAGTGCATTTTCTCCTTATACTTCCTTTCGTTCGCTTTTATTTTCCATGCACGCAAAGACAGCTCTGGAGGAACTCTAATTGTGCCGCCGACTGAATGTTGTCTGTTCACCTCTGTTTTCCCAGATGAAGTTGGTCTTAGCTGTCATCGTTGCACTCCAAGGTAAGGACAATGCAGTGACCTCCTGCTTAGCATCCTTACTCCTATATTAATATAGTATGGGTGATCAGCCGCGAGATGCTCCAGGTTTACATTACATTTCTAGGGCAAACGGCATTCACAGATCGGTCGTTGTGTCTTGTGCTCTACATCTACTGTGCGAAGTGGTCTGAACATCTCAGACTGATCTAAAGTCTCTCCCTGCAGTTTCGGTGTGCCTGTGCGAAGTGCCAGATCCCGATAAGGAGCTTGTAGACAAGTATGAAGGTCTGAAGGCTATCTTCCTCAAGAGGCTTGCCACAGCTTATGAGAATGCCCATAGAACATTTGAACATCTTTCAGAGGGCACCATCACAGGCACCAAGGCCAAAGAAATCATAAACCAAGCGAAAGAGAACGACAGAGTGAAGGCGATCACCAAGCTGGTCGGGTGAGTCCTAAGAGCTCATCGGCTCAACCTTCTGTCCTAAGCTCATATGAAATATCTAAATACAACCTCCTGTATCCTCAGTGGTGTGGCTGAGAGCATGCAGCCTGCTGTCGAAAAGGCACGTTTGTCCGCTCTGGGTGTCTACGGTGAATACCTTCGCCCTTACATCGGACTCTATCTGGATACCGCCATCAACAACATCAAACCCATGTTGGACTTGTGGCTGCCCGTTGAAAGCCACTGAAAGCATGGTCATGTGACTGGCGACCACCTGGCCTGCGCTTATTAGTGTGCTGCTCTGTAGAATTAGCTTACCCTCAATGCAAAGAGCTATCAGTGCAATAGGTCATCATGTTTCTAGCTAACAGACACAGTACAAACATGCCTGTACCGTACATATGTGTGTATTCCGCTGCTCTGTACAATGCAATGGCAGCCCCCCTCACCAAAAAAAGAACAACAACATGAATAAAAGGATAAGACCAAAAAATAAAACAAACATTTTCCCATATCTTCATTTCTGGACATTTATTAGTTCAGCTTGCTTATTTAATACACTATGGACATGTCAATACTATAACGGCTGCAGATTCTGAAAATTCTGAATGTTTAATCACATTAATTAGGGTTAATGGTTATTAGTTATTGCTGTTTTATTCCGACTATTCCACGAGTTAAAGGCATCGTTGTTACTTTACACGCAATGTAATATATTGGTGTTGTATTATAAGGGAAAAACTAAGTATCAAAGCCAAATGAATTTAATGACCGTATGAAATCAGGAAACAAAAGATCAGCTGAAATTGCTATTATCTATTTAAAATATTGCCTATAGTTATTTAAATATTCGGAGGGTCACGCAGAGGTCTTGTATTGCACATTTACAAGTAATAATAATAGTAATAACATTTATAAAGCTTGTTTATGTACAAGATCAAAATGCATGAAAGACATATAGAAATATCATATTTAAAAGCGTATTAACATAAAAAAAACCCCCACCAAAAATCACCTGAACGATGACCAGTTGCTAGAAAAAAACTGTTCAATTAATAATAGTAAAGTAGTAATGGAGATATAAATGCTATGTGTAAATGGTGAAGAAACACAGGTTTAGTAAATTACATTACATTAAATGATCCAAATAGGACCCCCAATTCTCGCAAAGTGTTGGGATGGCAGATGGTTTTGGAGGTTTAAACATGGACAAACATTCGTGATAGTCTTGACAATTAATGAATTTCTTGTAACTTGCACACCTCCGATTAGCACAGACACACCTGGAAAGCCTCCTTATTCTAAAAGGTAACGCAAACTTCAGCTGTCCCTACACAGATGGAAGGCAATGCCAGGAATTGAAACCAGGTCAACACGGCCATGGGCCAGCATATCAGACTGCTGCACATATTGCACTTATTACATAGTACTCTTACATAAGTACAGCATATTATGCAAATCAAAACAAGGATTATAAACTTGTGATGAATTTCTTTAATATTGACAGCAGAGGTGCTGCAGACCTGGGCCTACAAACCACCAATCTATTGTGGGTCTGTACAATCAGTCAACGGACTTAAGGGCTAATATGTTTGATGTAAACATACACAGTACCTGCATTTACTTGAACTATTCAAGTATTTAAAGTTATAGTTAAATAACTATAAAA
Source organism: Parotocinclus haroldoi (assembly GCA_034779995.1). Lineage (NCBI taxonomy): Eukaryota > Metazoa > Chordata > Actinopteri > Siluriformes > Loricariidae > Parotocinclus > Parotocinclus haroldoi. The sequence goes on from JAUZST010012974.1 coordinate 30,347, forward strand.
ACCGTTCACTTCGCATTAAAACAGTTGCAACATGATGCATTTTGTCCTTCGTGATTATTGGAACAACTAAGTGCATATTTGCTTTTGAGCCAAGCCAGCCAACTGGACTAAAGATGAACGAGTTTAGGTTGCCATTTTTATTTATTATCACCCATTGTTCAATTGATCGGATTAAATAAATATGTTCTGGGAACAGGTTGGTCTGGCAAGACGTTTTTCACATTTCAGGAATTGCGAGGGCGAGGGTCAAGGTTGGCGGCATTTTGAGGTAAAGTGCATGGAGGGAAATCCGTCCTGCCATCGCAGGTGGCAAGAAATGAGTTTGGCAAGACAAGGGGAGCGAGATAACGAGGTAACGCTGTACATGGACTGGCAACCTCATATCCTCTCGGTAGGAATTCCCCAAGGATCAGATCTTGGTCCTTTTTTGTTCTCTTTATACAAATAATTGTGCAACCCACCACTTCCTTGTCTTAGATAACGTTTGATGATGGGATGCCAAAAACGTTTGCATAATGCTGCGAAGGACATTGAACCCTCCACAAACCAGAAGGTAAAATAAGCACCTGTGACAGACCGGCGCGCCATCTAGGGCACAGCCATACGTGTCTGTAGGGTCGGGATAGGTTCTCTTTCCAAAAAGGGAGCGCTTTGGTTCAAAATGTAACACTTGTGTGTAAAGGTGTGCTCATGCACCACCCAGGCTTCTGCCTGTTGTCTCGGTCGTTAACCGTAACTCATTAGCGGTTACGGTTAAAATACAAATCCCTTCATGTAAACAAGATGACGTGTCCGGGGTGCACTAGACTTAGGACTGCAAACGTGTGGAAGTCTGCTTGCTCAATAGAAGGGCTGATGTGTTTGACTGGAAGGTGGGAGGAAGGCGATAAGCTCATTGCAGTTCATTAACAAGAGAGATGATTGCGTTTGCCGGTGTTTATGGACTGTGCTGGCCCCTTTCATGATCAATCCTGAGTTTATAAAGAGGCATGTTGGATGCTCTGTTCTTCCAATCTCTTTGTGTAGCCCCATTGCTCCATCTCATACCATCCTCGCTCCTTTCTCTGCGCTCCATTTATCTCACAGGGCTGAACTTTGGCCTTTGGATCGTCAACACATCTGGGCTCGTCCATATATAAGACACGGCAAAGGTGCAAGAAGTTCTACACAGTGTTACACACTTTCTGTTGAGGAGAGACAGTGAGTACAGCCATCCTTCATTTTTCCATTTGATCGCACTAGAGAGAACATTTATCGCATTGTTATTTGTAGGTTTTAAAAAAAAAAATTGGTTTACTAGCGCATCGAGAATATGCCATATTTACCTTTGTTCCCTGCAGACCATGTGACTGAATGGTAAATACTTTTGCCTATATCTGAGGTACCAATGTTTCTCAATCCTGGTCCTGAACATCCTGCATATATTAGTGTTTACCTTCAGGATTGTTTGCTAGGAAGGGTGAACCTTAGGGCAGGTCATGTGATATCCAGAATGAGTGCCTGTACAACTAAATCTGTGCATCTAATCTGCGTGAACGCGTGTTTTCATCAAGAAAATACACTACGAGTTCATGTGACCTTCACTGTTGCTTCATTAATACATAGGTGTAATGTGCACCCCTGGGATGCTGTATACAACACAGACCTTGCCTTCAGGAGCAGTGAGTGTCTGGGAACCCACCCCTCATGAATTCACGCAAAGACCGGAAGGCACAACAATCTGGACTCATACGCTGACAATAAATGGAACTTGGATTCGGTGCAAGTGAACTGAAATTCAGCTTCATAACCCACTGACCTCTCTTCGCCAAACGTGGGGATCGAACCAGTGCTACACATCTGTGTTGGCAACCAGAGGTGTGTTGGTTGTGTTTTGGTCTCTGGAACTGACATAAAATCCAGGAAGTTGGAAATTGGTCCCAGGCACCACATAAAGTCCAGTAATTTGGGCCACTTGTGTAGAGGGTTCAGACAGGACCCTTGGCACCCTCGAAGTCCAGGGTGTGGTTCGTCCAAGTTGTGTTCTCTTTTTAGCCAATTCCTTTGGATTACCTCACCCATCACCAGGGACAGGTTCCCAATCACCAGTGCTCCTCTTTTTTTTCTTATACCACGTGCCCCGATATTACAATGGGTTTAGAGATTAGATTTAGTGGTTAAGGCAAGAGTCATTACACTCATAGAATAGCACATATGCATATAGTGTACTATATTTTGATATCGATCCTTTCTTTAAAAGCAAAGCATCTTGGTAACCTGGTACAGATACGGGTGTGTGGGGGGGTTGTTTGTCCCTAACTAATTGAGTAAGGTTCTTTTAATGAAATACTTTCTCACTAGGGCTGAGGAGGCTGCTGCAGGACCTGAGCTGGGAAAAATGGAAATATTTGAAATGTAGACGGCTTTTAAATAACTAATGCAATAAACTAATGTAATAAAGGATAGGACAAGACGCAATCTTTATTGGTACGAGGCAACATTCTAGACCCTTCACCTGTACTATCAGCACTTAGAACTGAAGAAGAGTGCCACCTTGTGTCCGATTCACCAACTACTCTTGATGCTTTCTCTCCTACCAGATCCCACAGCCAGCATGCGCAAGCTCATAATCATCACCCTCCTCGTCGCCGTTATCTCCCTGGGTACGTACTCCCAATTTCTGCAAGCTTCATTGGAGTATATTCCTGAGGGGAACATATGTTTTGCTCGTTGCTCTACACTGTTCGCCTCACCTCGGTTTAAACTAGGGCTGGCTCGATACCATTTTTTATGCCTGATACCGATATCGATACTGCAAACTTAAATATGTGGCGATACCGATATCAGACGCTGCTAGCACCTCTTGAAACACTGACGTTGCAGACGTTGCACTCGGCTGTTCATTATCCTTGAGCTTAAAATAACTCCACACAGCTGACATACTGACCACGCTGCTAGCTAACAGTTTTAACTCGAGTTCCAGCTGTTGCTCACGTGGCACGTCCAAATTGTAGCATAAATGTGATAGGAAAGATATCGGATTCAACTGTTTTCCCCTCCATCCGATCTCCGATCCAGTGACTTTGCCACATATCGGGCCGATACCGATACAGAATATCGGATCGGTACAGCCCTAGTTTAAAACCAGTACCACGCAGGGCCAGCAGGGGTCAATTACTGTATAATGCCTACATGTGAACCAGGCTGGAAGGTACCCCCATTGTTTGAACCCCTTATTACAGTGAGTGGCTGCTTAACTGCTACTCAATAAACAATTTTGGGACTCTCATTATTGTCCTGCTGAAACCTCCAGCCACACCCCAACTGCTGCTTTTTAGTCTCTTAAAATGCCTTGGTGCATCACGATGTCTCAAGGTCACTTATCTTGAGAGATCCGTATTCGTATAGCCATCTTTCTTTTGATGACCAAACCACCTTAGGTGTAGCCAAAATGCTAAACAGAAAGGGTCCAAACCTGGCTCCGCTAGCTGCCCTGGAGCGCGACACTTTACCTTCTGTGTTCCAGGGGTCCTCAACCTGACTGAGCAAACCGAGGATGTGAAAATAAATTTTGTGCTACAGCTTGTGATGGATTTACACCTTGTGCTTGTAGGTGCTGAGAGTTTCCGTCTGACCAGACAGGCAGAGGAGGAGGAGGCAAAGGGAACCGTTTCTTCTGTGGTGGACACCCTGAAATCATATTATGATTACAGTCTGGACAAAGCCAGCTCATACTACGACACAGTGAAGGGTCTCAAGCTTGAAGAGAAAGCCAAGTAGGTTCAGATTTACTGCTGCTTCACTTTAGAGCAAAAATCAGGGCAACATTCGAAACCTTTCGATTTTTTTTTTCAGGAACCTGTACGACGAGACCACAAAAGCTGTCCGCACTTACGCGGGAATCTTCCAGGATCAGCTCTACCACATGATCTACCCTGAAAGTGCTTAAGTTTCAAAACCCACGTTTAAGACTAAAGCTTCTGGACTAAGACTAAAGACTAAAGCCGCTGTAACTTACAACCTGATGCCACTGCAAGAAGAGCCTATCTTACATTAGCTTCAAACTCTGCGTGTCCAGCTCCTCTGACATCACCATGCACGCAGCACTTTCAAGATCACCCAATGAGGAGGAAATCATTATCCTCTAAGCACTATTAAAAGCATTCGAGCACAAAAGAGTGAGTGGAGTAACTTATATCAGTGGACACAGGTTGTAAGAACCATATAATGCTATAATCTCATAAACAATGCAATAAAGCCTCATGTTTGTAGAAAGTCCAGCAAGAGCGTCGATTTTGTCCTTAAACACAAGCACTCACGCTAACACAAGGTCACTTTGGTGAAAAAAAAAGTATAACTGGATAACTTTCGTACATTCGTACTTTGTAGAGTTGTGGGACTCGGGTCACGTGATTGTCAGACTCAAGTTTTAAGGACTCGCTTGACTAACACTCATAAGAGATTTGACAAGTGAATTGGTATTCATGACTTGAGCTTTGACTTAAAATTAAAACAGATGATTTTTTTTAATGGCCTGATTTTGAATATTTGCATTTTTAGGCATTGCTTGGGCATGGGATTTTCTTTTTTTGTTGAAACTTGACTTGAGTTCCATGACTTATTTGAATATTAACACAGTAACTTGGAAGTTTCTTGAGAATTGAACTACGTGTAATGCTCACAAAAATGAGGGGGTATTTCATTTTTAAAGTGTCCTACGTTTTTGTGAGCAATCCACTTTGAGGACCAAGGGACCTATTTGTCTCATACTTTTAAATGGACGCCAACTGTGTCTGAAACAAACTAGAGCAGTCAAATTTGTTTAAAATCCTAGGTAAAAATGTCGTGTGACTTTTCATAGTAAAACTGTCAATTGCTTGACAATTTTATTGTAAACTTTCACAGTTTGACGGTTCACGGTTCTGCTATGAATTTTTGATGGTAATTGGGCCACTTCGCGGTTCCACTGTCAACATTCATAGTGCAACTGTAAACCTGGTTGAATAGGAACTGACCATAAATTATTTCACAGTTCTACTATGACTGATGGTGATTTGGTCACTACTTTGGCCACAGTACATTTTATCTTGGGACCACTCACTATGTCACTGACTTTATATAAATAAGACTGGTTTCGCTATATATGCGTTAGTTTTATTGCCAGACTAGTTTTGTTGTCAGGGTCAAAATAACCTAACTTATGTGCGTACAATCCTTACGGTCCTCAAAGGGTTAGGGGTCTAACTTCTGACCTGGTACAGCCCTAGGACTTAATGTAAATTAATACATGTTAAGGTACATACATTATTAGTACAGTACTAAATTATTTCTCTCATTTTTCATTTGTATTTCATTTTTTCTCAGAAATTACTTTTCTCAGCAAATGCTTTAACGCTTGTTTTTGTGATTTAAACCTCAGAATCGCAACTGCGGTAGTCTAACGGAAAGGGTACTGGACTCTGGACCAGATGATCCAGGGTTCAAATCCCACCTCTGCCAAAGCTGCCACAGTTGAGTCCTTAAGCAAGGCCCTTAACCCATGATCGCTTAGATTGTAAGACTATATTAACTGTAAGTCTCTCTAGAGTGTCTGCTTAATGACATAAATGTAAATCTAATCCCTTGT
>JAUZST010012975.1:0-11212 GCA_034779995.1 Parotocinclus haroldoi
ATATTTATACAGTATTTCCTGCTTTTAAACAAAAAAAGACGCATATCACAATTAACTCTAAACAATCGGTTGTCCCTGCCTTGCATATGTTCAGCCAAACTACAACTGAAACTTGTCTTGTTGATGCAGCTCATCTTGGTTACTCAGTCATATGCCATCTACACATAATCCGCATCACCTCCCAAGTTTTGCATAATCAGGTAAAATCTTCTGTCTGCATCCTCATCACCACTCAGCTGCCCTGGGGTGATCACATTAGTATGGGTAATGCCGTTCGCTTCATGAGGAGGTGCAGTAATGCGTTGCTTTGCCTAGAATCCCAATAATTAGCTTGAGCTCCACTGATCAAGGACCTGTAGTCACTGCAAATCACAGCAAGGTGACTTCATGGAGATTCTACTTGTGTCCTTGGTGTATCAATACAATACTGACAGTTTAATGCAGGAGCAGAATAAAGATGAGTATAATTGCTCTGTGATTTGCAGTTCATGTATAAATATGTGTTACGTAATATGCAACGTGTAGACAAAGATTACATTTGAAAAGTGAACGTGTATACATTTGTAAACATTACATGAACATGAAATATGAACAAAGGTTTGCAGACATCTATATTATTTCAGTGTGGCACACAACTAAAAGCTTTATGCTCAAATTTAATGCATGGAATTTGGAAATTTCCATAAACAAAATGGCTCAGTAAAATGGGTTTTACTGAACAGATTATGCTCTCTCGTTTAGGAGTTCCACCAATGGTTTGCCAACTTAACTGGTCTGCAAATAACCCTGACTTTAACTTCACCAGCCATCTTTAAGACAAACTGCAATGTCAATAGTGAGCCAGGACTAATTGTCCAACATCAGTGCAACCTCATGTTACAAAATCTAGTGATTAGCCTTCTCAGAAGAATGAAGGCTGTTATCTCAGCAAAGAGGGACAATCTCCAGAATTATATTCATTTTTATGACTGTAATTTTCAGGTATACATAAATTGTTGGCTATGTAAGATAACAAAACATGTAATGTGTATATCCATGTTTGCTTGTTGATCATCTCATGCCACAAAACTACTAGCATGACTGTGGGAATGTACTTGCATTTACCCCAAACAACATTAAAGACAACATGCTGATTACACGACCAAATTTAGCATTCACATTATTTCAAGTAGTGAGTGGTGAAGTTGATGAAAGTGCGGGAAAAGACAGAAACTATGAAATAGAAAAGCAAGATTGTTGAAGTTCAAATCAGTGGTGTGTTCACCTTTCTTAACTGACAGACAGAGAGAGGACTAGCAGGTTTAATGCTTCTTGAACAGAACAGCTTCACCATTCCAATCAGATCGCACAATTGATAAATCAGAACATCTGCCTACTTCTTTTTTTAATTTGGTTTATTTACCGCCAATTTCAGCATCAATAGCTATTTACAACAGACACAAGATTACATCAGTGCACAAAGTCAGTTTGACACTTGTCATACATACTCAGTTTGGGCCAGTTTAGCGTAATTAGCTAACCTTAAGCATGCCTTTGGACTTTAAGTGGAAACCGGTGTACCAAAAGTACATCTGGTGCAAAACAGGCCAGGGTCAGGATAGAATCCTATCTCTCTGCTCAGGTCAGTCAATTTTGTAGTAATCATGGCAGACAGACATACCTCACATACCTGCTGTAAGTGAAAGGTTAAATCTTTTTTATCCAAACCTGAGGTCCTACATAAGCAACTACTCAACTTTTCCAATGCCAGTGCCCTTCTGTCATTATTGGTCAACCTGTTAATTGAATGGTAAATTGTAAAATTAAAATGAGAAGTACAACCCCAATTCCAATGAAGTTGGGACTGGGAGAGTTGAGTTGCTAAAGAACGCCTGTTTGAAACATTCCACAGGTGAACAGGTTCATTGGAACCAGGTGGGTATAAACTTTGTGAAGAACTGCTTGAGCCAATAGTCCAGCAGTTTAAAATGGAATGTAGGGATTTCATCATCTACAATCCATAATATCATCTATAGATTCAGAGAATCCGCACAAATCCCTGCAAGTAAGCAGCAAGGCCATAAAACAATATTGAATGCCCGTGAATTGAATGCCGTTTCAATCCCTCAGGCAGCACTGCATTAAAAACCGATATCATTCTGTAATGATATTACCACGAGTTCACAAACACTTCAGAAATCCATTGTCATTGAACACAGTTCATCGCTTAATCTACAAGTGCATGTTAAAACTATATCATACAAAGTGAAAGCCGTATATCAACAGCAGCCAGAAATGTCACCGGCTTCTCTAAGCCCGAGCTCATCTGAGATGGACTGACGCAAAGTGGAAAAGTGTCCTGTGACGAATTAAATTAGTTTTTGGAAATCATAAAGGCTGTTTCCTCTGGAACAAAGAGGTAAAGGAATGTTTAGATTGTTATCAGCACAAAGTTCAAAAGCCAGCATCTCTGATGGTATGGGGGTGTGTTAGTGCCCATGTCATGGGGAACCTGCACATATTTAAAGGCTTAATTAATGCTGAAAGGTACATACAGGTTTTGGAGCAACATGTGCTGCCATCCAAGCAACATCCTTTTCAGGGACGTCCCTGTTTATTACTTAAATATACTTAAACATACTCCTGTCCGAACGTTTTTTGGAATGTGTTGCAGGCTTCAAATGAAAAATTAGTGAATATTTGCAAAAAACAATAAAGTTAATTGACTGGACATGAAATATTTTGTCTTTTTAGTGTATTCAATTTAATATGGGTTTTAAATGATTTTTTCATTGTATTCTGTTTTTATTTATGTTTTACTCAACCACCCAACATTGGAATTGGGGTTGGAGTTTTATAAATGGTCGTGGTGTACTGAGCGCTAAGACCCTTTTGAAAATGACCTCACATTATACAATGGTGTGTAAAACTGTCCTCTGTTATAAGATGCTTTTAACTCAAATAACTGATCATCTGTACACACTCTTAATCTGAACCAGGATTGTTTAATTTTACAGAAAGATATGTAATTGATTTTTCCCCATTTAAATTAGATTTGATGAAAATATGCAATGTGTAGTTGTACTATGCAATTGTAAATGCATGTTGGATAAGAAGTACGAGTGATTGTGTACATTGCATTGGTAAATACTTGGTTAAACAGAACTGAACAGAATAACACAGAACAGAATTGCAGCCAATGCTGTCAGTTCAGTATCACACCTGGTCATAATCATCATCCTCTGTGGAGCTGTCTGTGGTCTCCAATGAGGCCTGAACTTCAGCACTATCACCAGCAGCAGAGGGTAATGGTGCCAATTTCATAGTTGGTGTGTTGCAAGCGATAATGCTCAATCTAGCAGTGCTGCAGTTTGTTTTGGCAGGAGACATCACTTGCTACTCTGCCTCTATTTGACATTTTACCTACATATAATTAGATACACTTGTGATAAAAAAAAGACGTGTATGAAATTCAGGACAGAAAAGTCCAATGTGGATCACTTTATTTTATTTTCTACATGGAAAAAATCTTATTGAGAAAAAAAACAAGTGTGAAGATATTAGACTTTCTTGAATTTTATTCCAGTCATTTTTATGTAAACGCTTAAAGGAAGAAATAATTGCTATAAATAAAAATAGATTTCATATTTATCAGTAAGTTATACTGTATATTACATACCTGTGATATTTATCAGTATTTATCAGTTACAAACTTATGTTTTATTATTATTTATTATTATTTTATTTAAAAATGTTTTATTGTTTTTAAGGTAGTATCTCAAGTTTAGTTACATTTATTTATATAGCACATTTGAAAGACAACAAGGTTCAGTCTGAGCTGACACAATATAATCAACAAACAAATATTATACTACTCACAAAAAATAGGGAATATTTCATTCTGGGATATATAAAATTATGAAATAACATGCCCTTTTTGTCTATTTCTCTTGCTTCAGGTTGGGACCTTTTAATTGCGTAATGCAATCCCTCGGCTTGTTTCTGTGAGTTTTAGACAGGATGAAATACAATTGAAGAGTAAAATACTTGTACATCATATCTGTAACAATTTTATCTGTCACCTTGTACAGTCTTACCTCATTTCCTCATCCACAGTCCATGATTGCTTTACTTTAGCCCACTGTAACCTTGTTCTTTTCTGTTTTATGTTAATAATGGCTTTTGTTTGGCTTTTCTGCATGTAAATCCCTTTTCGTTTAGGTGATTTCTTACAGTTTGATCACAGACATTGACTCGAGTTTCAGCTCACTTGTTTCTTATTTGTTTTGATATGCATTTTCCTGTTTTTAACACACATTTCTTTAAGTTTTATATCTTAGATCCAGATTTTAGACCTAGCTGACTGGGAACAACTAACATCTTTTGCAACTCTTATAATTCTCTTCTTTGTTTCTACTGACATCTTTCGTGTTGGAGCCATGATTTATGTCAATCCATTTAGTACAACAGCTCTACAAAGGTGTGAGCACTCTTTTTTACTTTCAACTAATTAGCAGATTCAATCTAATGAAGTTGTCTGTTTTATAACTGTAAATTAGAGTGATTCCTCAGAATTTAGTGATTCCATATTTTTTTCCTATTTGATCCAAAAACATTGTGACTGACTACTACAAGAGTAGTGATTCCATCATTTTTGCCAGGGGTTGTATACCCTCTATGACAGTCCCAGTCCATTACTTGGCTAGACAAACCCAAGTAATTCTGCATGTGAGTGTCTGTTGTCAGTATTAAATCCTAAAAAAACAAAGTTCTAATTTTGAACTAAACTACAATGATTATTAACTAAATAAATGCAGTACTAGAAATAGTATTAATCAGTCATTTCATGTCAAACCCCCCTGCCCTAGGCAGTTTGTGCTATTTATGCTTGGTCTAGATTTTACTTTACTTTGTAATTTCAGGTGGGTTGCACCACTGCCTTACAGCAAGAAGATCATTGGGTCTATCCTAGGTTTAATCCAGATACTCCAGTTTCCTCCCACAGTCCATATTAGGCCAATTGATTACTCTAAATTGACACTGACTTGAGTGTATATATATAGCTGGTCCTAGTATAACCTTGTGTGTAGATATAACCTTGTGTGTAGATATAACCTTGTGTGTAGATATAACCTTGTGTGTAGATAGAACCTTGTGTGAAGCATTGAAATGACCACTGATGCTCATAATGATGTTAAGTAAACCATATCTTCAGTTCTTCTTCTTCCAGGCTTGAGACTGGTTAATGCAAGCTAGCTATTGGAGTTTTGCTATATTTTGCAACACTAAAGTCCTTATTCCTAAGTATGTGTTTGTTCTCAGACCATTTAACACTTCTCGCCTTAAAAGGTATTATGGTTAGTTTCAGTAAACTAAGGTAAGCTGTCATAATACTGAGTTTAAATGAAAAACATTGAGATGACTCGAAATGTCCATATACACTATTACTCAACCCCCAACCTTAGTACTACCTTTTTAAATTAATAAATTCTATTTTGGTAAGTACTTTGCCCATTCAATTTGTGCCAAAGCTTCCAGTTCATTGAGGTTTCTTCATGTCCCACCAAATTTTTTTTATGGGATTTTAACATGTTGACTAAGAAGACTATTGATTCCAGGACTGATTCCTCAAATGAACTTCAATTTAATAGAAAGTGTGTTAAAGATTCAAATTCACTACATAAGGTATCTTATCACCTTGGTACCTCATCATTTAAATTCCATATCATTGTTCTCTAACAGACTGCTGATTCTCTGTGCGACTATTGAAAATCTGGATAGTCTTTTGTGCTTCTTCCCTGCAGATTGGACTTTATCTTACAATGCTTGGTGACTTCAATCTTCCAGTGGATGAGCTCCAATCTTCCTGTTTCTTTCCTGTCATCTTTCAACCTGACCTTTAACGACTGTCCTCCAACACACAAGGGAGACAACATTCTCAACCTTGTTTTCAGTTGACCTTCCCCATTCATTGAGATCTAACAGCACTCCATCTCTCAGACCTCCACTTTGTTTTATACTTTATTGCTGTCCCTCTGATACATTTGACTAACTTGTATATACATCACCAACCAATCACAGCCTCTTTTCCCTCTATCCTGCCTCACTGTCTTCAAGTGTCAACTTTTCCACTTCAGGATTCTTTCCTACTCTTTTACTGGGATCTACACCTTTATTTTGTCACTCTCTTCCTCGCTAGACTTTCTATGCCCTCTCTCCAGCCTAAGAAAATCTTCTCACCCTGCTTCCCGGCCATCAGATGTGTTGTGTGGGTTTTGAAGAGAGCTTAGAGCTTCAGAAAGAAAATTGGAAGCTTGAGGCAAGCTCTCACTCTTTCTTTCCAAGTTTTTGTCCGACATGACTGTCACAATGACATACTTCTGCAGAAGTAAGCTAGAGGAATCTGTCTCTGTAACACACAAACTTCACTCATTTTTTTTCATCAAAGTTCAGTTCAGCTCTTCCTGCACAATCATACCCATAAACTGCTGAAGGCTTGCCACCTTCTTTGAAAAGAAGAACAATATCTTCCATTTCACTGCACATCACTATCTCCTCTACAGATACTCAACCCCTCAGCACCGTCACCTGCTCTTTCCCTATTCAACAGATGGTATTCTTTAACATCTCACATCCAGCATATCTAACACATATCAGCTAGATTACATCCCTTTACCAATGTGGCTAAAGATCACTCAAGACCTACTACTCTTCATCTCTTCCATAATAAAGGACTCATTGGTGCCTGGTCATGTTCCATCTGCAAGGGTCATTCCTATTTTGAAGAAGACTACACTTAGTATATCATACATCAACAATGACAGGCCATTATTGTTCTTGTCTTTCCTATTAAAAATACTTAAACATGCTGTCTATAATCAGTTGTCAACATTTGTCATACAGACATACCTGCTGGATTATATAACCAGTCTCCACAGAAACTGCCCTGATAGCCTCATGCTCCCAAGCATTTAAACATGTTCATTGGTTCTGATTTTTCTTGGCCTAGTCTACTTTTTTGTCCTCTTCAGTCTTGAACAAGTTCAGCTTGGTATTGACATTATTTCTACCTATATGGATCATATCAGTTGAGGAAGAGGATCCATATCTGCACTATGTGCTCTTACAACTGCAGTTCCTCAAGGCTCAGTTCTTGGACCTTTCCTTTTCTTCTGTACACCAGTTATCTTGGTGAAGTCATAACCTCTGAAGGCTTCTCCTATCACTGTTATGCTAATGCTGAATCCCCTTTTTCCCCTCAACAGATGTGCAGGTCTCCACCTGTATTTCAGCATGTATGGAAAGCATCTCATCATAGATGTCAGCTCATCATTTAAAGCAAAGCTAAACTATTTTACGTTCCTGGAGATGGGTCCCCTTGACAAGATCGTGTTGTCTCCCAGGAAAACTCACAACACCCTATTAGATTGCAGGAACCCTTGTATTAAGATTTGATAAACCTTTAGAGTTTCTCTGCTCATATTGCTACATTGGCTGGTTTTCCCATGGGTACAGTCAGACCCCTGTAACTGTTTTAGAATGCAGCAGCAATGGGTTTCGGTATCACCCCACTGCTACTTTCTCTTTACTGGATCCCTGTAGCTGTCTGCATCAGTTTCAAAACTTAGATTAGACAGGATGAATATTTAGTTAATGCATGCTTAGTTTAACAGTTATGTTCAATGCCAAAGCCACAACGATTGACACGGATCTAGAAGTTGCAATGTTATATAGGGGTTGAATAATTGCGATGTTATTACAAAATCACCTCCTACTGTAAATACATACTTTCATGGTTTTTCATTTCAAGTGTACACATATGGAAATATGCATTTAAACTGCATAAAATTTTCTTTAATAGCCATTTTGATGATGAGGGGCATTGGGTTGTCCTCTCTATAAAATGGTGGATTGTGGCTATCATTAAATGCAATATAAATAAATCTCCTTAATTACCTGTTTATGGTAAGAAATTAAAATGGGAAAATATAATTTTGTTGTGTGACCATGCTGTTTTACTTTGGGCATTGCCAGTGTAGAAATTATTATAGACAGAAATGATCTAATATTTTTAAAAAGCGCATTGGTTTAAAATATTGTATATATTTCTTATCTTTGGCAAAAGTGATGGAAGCCACACTACTCAGCACACTCATTGCAAAGCATTGGGAAATCCTTCAGCATCCTTATGCTGACACAAGTTATTCAGCCTTGTTAAAAGGTATGACTAGAAACTGATTAATATTGCAACTAATGGTGAGATTTTTGTCTAGGAGGCATCTTGTCCTAGTACACATTCACACAGTGCAGAGAGGTTGATTTGCATATCCCTGTGCAAGGACTGTTGGAGGTTTTAAGATTTTAATAAGTGGGCCATTAGCAACAGCCCCTAGCCTCAAAAATACTTATTTGATGTCTTAGGCAAAGGCCACCCCTTTAAACTACTATTTGGTACTCTTTTGGTAATTATTCAAAATGTTTTAATCAGCAAAATATTATTTTTAATGGGAATCATGAGATACTGACAATAGATACTGATTATAAAACTTCACAGTTGAATGAGTACTGTTCTTTTACTTTACTCGTGTAGCTTGGCTACAATCTGGAACTACTGAATGGATTAGACAGACTTTCTTTTCCACTCAGTCTCTACGTGTGCTTAATAAGGTAGCCAAACAATCTTTAAAATTTAAATTCACCTCCCAGTGCTGCCTCACTGATTGCTGTTACAGAGCAGTCAGTGAGGCAGCTTATAACCAGTGTCTGGTTAACGCCCTGACAGCGAACACCTGTGTCTCTCTCTTAAGTGGGAGTTCTAGCAGTGTTCATTGCCAGGTTGTTTCACTCCACCATGAACTTGCTGCGTGCCTGACCAGCGCGGCGCAAACGCCTTGACATGCTGCACGGCTGCACCATCTTAACGTTCAGTTGGTAACATCTGGGGGGCGTTTAAAGATGAAGGATGTGTACAAGGGAAACCTCGGAGGTTTTAGCCCTTTTAGGGAAAGATCCAGGTTTCTTTGCATCAGCTCTTATTGAGCCTCACTTCAGCTGGCTGCGTACCTCCATTTGAGACGTGCCCCGGCCCCTCTTCTTCGTGCGCTACTGCACGCTTGAGCTCATGCTCGCCCTCTGGTGCTCTGGAAACATCTCTGCGCCTCTCGATTTGGGGAGTGTCCCAAATTCGCGCACTTTTTGGCGCTACAAGCACGTGCGAGCTGCGGCTCGCCTTTTTGCGTTTCTGAGTTCCCCCATGCCTCGCGATTTGGGAGACGTCCCAAATCAGCACCTCATCGTGCTTTTGGCTTGTTTGCCCACAGTCCTGAATGGACCCCGCTGCCTCTTTCCCCGGCAGCTGATGCCGTCTGGGAGTCACAGCTGGTAGGGGCTGCACCCCAAACCCGCGGCTCGTGAAGCTTGCATCCTGGGTTCACGGCCGGAGGGGTCGCCTCCGGACCCTGGCTGCCATATGCCGCTATAGGGTCATTATCGGTGCCGAACCCCATATCCTGCCGTAAAGGGCAGCCCCATGGCGTTCACCGCCATTATTTGCGCATTGCACCCTTTGGGATGCAACTCAGCGGCGCACCCTTTTTAGTTTTCATGCGTTAGAGAGCTTTTCACTCTTTTTTCCCCATTTTAGTTTGCTTATATATTATTTCCCCATTATTATTATACGCCGTGGGATTCCTCGGTCCTGCATACTTGGGTCCGACAACATACCGTAAAATGACTGATACACGATCTTTACCGTTTTACGATTCTAAGCACTGCTTAATCAAATGTTAGAACGTACTAGTGCATAAGTTCTATATACATTATTTTTTAATTCATTAGTCTTATGGATTATAGGACTACCATTATGCACTAATACATTCTAATCCATTAATTATATGCAGAAATAGAGATTATAACATGTATGTATTGGTTTAAGTTTATTCAGCTTGTGAAGGTCTTCAACAGTGTGTCAGGTAGTTAGGCCAATGAAATGAAACAACTGAGATGCAATTGCAATGTAGACTTTCAGGTTTAGTTCAAGGAGATGAACATGAATATGTAACATTTAAGAATTGTAACCATTTTTTTCTAAAAAGTCTCCTCATTTCAGGGGGTCAAAAGTAATTCGACAAATTAACATTACCATTAATCAAATGTTCATTTTTAATACCTTTTTAAGAAATCTTTGCAGGCAATGACTGCATAAAGTCTAAAACCCATGGGCATCACAAAATGCTGGGTTTCCTCTTTTGTCATGCTTTGTCAGGCCTTTACTGCAACTGTCTTCAATTGTTTGTTGTTTGTGGGTCTTTCTACCTTTAAGTTTTATCTTAAGCAAATGAAATTCATGCTTAATTGGGTTGAGATCTGGTGATTGACTAGACTATTAAAGAATATTTTTTGCCTTAAAAACTCCTGGGTTGCTTTTACGGTAGGTTTTTAGTCATTGTCCATCTGTCCTGGAAGTGCCGTCCAATCAAAATTGCAGCATTTGGTTGAATCTGAGCAGACAGTATATCCCAGTACACTTCAGAATTCATACAGGTCACATCATCAATAAACACTAGTGACCCAGTGCCAGTGGAAGCCATGAATGCCCATGCCACTGCCTCCACTATGTATTACAGAGGATGAGGTGTGCTTGGATCAATTCTAGCTCCTAGCAGTTGTTCCTACCTACTTTATTATTATTATTATTATTATTATTATTATTATTATTATTATTATTATATATTACCTAAATGATTTATACTTTAACAACTTAACTGTCTTTCTTCCTGTTACCGGTCGATTATTTGTTTCTGCTGTTAATCGTTTTTTAGAAACTTTACTGGTGACCTGCTTGTGTCTATAATGTGTTTATTAGCCTATAGCAAATCTCCAGTATCCATTTAATTTCGTCTTCGTTTCAGTTTAAATCTGGACATACTAGGGAGCCTTAGTGAGCTTCAGAGCCGTAGATTCTCTAGGATAGTTATTCATGTAGGGGCTGACTGCCTTCGCCAGTCGTAAGTTACAAAGGCTAATTTTGTAGAGGCGATTAGAGTTGTGAAGGCAATATCCAATGCGGTAGTGTGCTCTGGCCCCATCCCAATGTGGTGAGGTGACCAGATCTTTAGCAGGTTTTAGTCACTTAACTGCTGGTTGTCCAAGTGGTGCTCTAAAAACAATGTGGGCTTCATAGACAGCTGGACTAGTTTTGAGGATAAGCCTGGCCTCTTAAGACAGGATGGTG
>JAUZST010012976.1:0-11212 GCA_034779995.1 Parotocinclus haroldoi
CCTTGGGAGGACCAAGACTCAACAGGGGACCCATCCTCCATGGGTGGCCTAGATGTTAATTAAATAAATACTTAAAATATATTACATTATAGCAAGAACTTCCCCAATCTTATATACAGCACATTGCACAACGACTGATAGCAGCACCATTGCATAACAATGGAGCCAATGAATAGTTTAATATGCAGATTACCATAGCCATTAATGGCAATGGTCACATGTGCCATTCACACAGGATTGGGGAAGGGCTGCAATGATGGCGTTGTAAGATGGTGAGGTGTACCCTGAGGCCCCCTCCTTGGTTCAGGTATGGACGTTCCCTTTTTACAAAAATGGCTTCTTTTACTCTGCGTTCAAACCATCGTTCCTCCCTATCAAGTATCTTCAAGTCTTCATCCTTGAAAGAGTGGCCAATGGCCTATATGTAAACTGCCAAGTCTTGACCTGATGAAGTAACTCTTCTGTGTTGTGTTTCTCCAACTAGCTGAGACTAAAGAAATCACTTAGATGAGTGACGAAACGTTTCTCCCACAAAACATATGTCCAGACGAACAGATGGGAAGGTGTTTAATAGTCTGTGAAGTCAATAGCTTTTAAGCCAGGAAGGCTTTTAAGCAAGTAAAGGTGATCTCAGAATGAAGAATGACAATATTAATTATTAAGATTGAGATTATTGACAATATTGAGTCTACCTTCAAGAAACCACTGAGATACCCACTGTGTACATGCCATGGCTTAAGAGCCATGAAATGTACAAATGTACACGTCTGTTTACACTGGTTTTCTTTTTTTATTTAAGATTTTAGGGTTTCCACACAAAAATCTAGAAATTTTAAAGTCTCTTACTGTCTTATAGCCGCTTCTTCTAAATGCTACAGTACAAAAAAAAACATTTAGAACACCAGCTACTTCCACTATTTTCTCCATCATCATTTCTCATAGTGGGATAACAGATTGCATAGCAAGTTACAAAATTAAAATATCCTGTACATTATAGCAGAAATGTAAATTAAAGGAGTTTGGATGGGGGACTTTGACTTTATATTTGACTTTGTTTATCTGTACTGGCTGCCATTACTGTACATAAGCAAATCAGCACTGTATGTTTTTATACAAGTAAAACCACTTAAAAGTTAAAGAAAGCCATGTAGTATACTACTAATTGCTTAGGTTGTCACATAAGTAAGCAAAGCAGTGAACTAATGCCAACCCATGATCACCATGAAATCTCTAATGACTTTTATGAATCCACAGAACACATACAGTACCATACTGTACTGAATAGTGTTACGCAATGAAAACCTAAACAATCTCTGCGATTAAATTTGAAGCTTGCATCCATTCATCCTGTGTCTTGCTGTAGAGGAGCGCTACCCAACCAGAGGCTGCATTGTTTTGCTATTGGTTAAAGTATGACAAAGCAATGCAATAGGCACAACAATGCAGAGCTGTCATAACCAAGTGCAATTAATGTGCTTTTATGCTGAGCTGCATAGAGGCAGTCTATTAGCACTGCTAATTTCATGAAAACACCCAACATAATACTTGGCAGGCATTCACAGCACTTTCTGTCTCGTTTCTCTTCATCCATCATTTCGAACTCTCTCCATCTATCCCTTTGCCTCAGGCACTTGCCTCAAATTCTCTTCATCTATAACACTCTAGACCATCTCAGAAGTCCTGCACATGGCACAGCAGTATTAAGAGGGGTACATAAAAGTCTATGGTACAAGCACCTGTGAATCAGAGAAAACTAAACCAACACTTGAGCTTTAGCAACAGTGGCTTCCCAAGTCTGGACCTGGAGGAGCCTTAAGTCATGTTGATCACATGCCTCAGCATGTTAATGCTTCTCTCTTGATTGCTGCTCTACAGCAGTACTCACTGTTTGTAGGTGATCATGATAATAAGGGTGGCAGGGATGCAGCAGAGGATGATGATGATGGCTAGGGCAAGTAGTGCCCCCTCTGTGTAGCCCACAGCTTGAGCAGCCTTCTTTACTGCAGCCACAATGTCTGGTGAGCGTATCTCCAAAATCCTACCCCCTTCACCCAGATATGGCTGGAACTCTTTATTAATATCCAGTATTTTGCCATCCAGAAACCTGGCAAAAAAAGACATATACACCTAACTATCACTGACATTCACATGTATCTGTGAATTTCCAAATGCATGTTTAATGCTGGTTCAAAGTTTGGTTGCTTCTAAAAATGGGAATTGTAGTCTTTTTTACTCCTTAACATGCGTGATAATGTACGTTAAGTAAAAGATTATTTCAGTAATCATATTAGTTATAAATAAATAAATACTAAAAATATATATATTTTGATATGGTTGATAAACCAGTCATAGTTGAGAAAAATTCAGATGACGCCTATGTTACTAGGTACTAAGAAACAGTGCTCTAAACTCTAATGCACATTCTCTGTAGGTTTTAATAAGCACATATTCATACGTTGTACCTCCATTTAATGATCCCTTGTGTGTGGGTTGTGTAATACATATTGTGCAAGTCTTGAACATGAACTCTCATATTGATCTATCAATAACGAAAAATAATCACCATTATTTTCTGCCTGACAGGCAACCCATTCTAAGTAAGAGACAATAATATGATGTAATGATAACTCCATTGCCAATGAAGGCCACATTCATAATGTAATATAAATAAAGCATAACGAGAGAGAAAACGGCACATAGAATGTCTAGACACAGACTAACCAAATGTCTTTCAAGTGTGTCAGTCATTTCAAAACTGCTGAACAGTTTATGCTGAGGTTCTGATTGCTCTCTGTAGGTAGACCAAGTATTCTGAGTGTGATATTTATTCATATACGCACACTGCTTACTTGAAGAGCTCTTGTCGAGATATGGCTCGGTTGGTGAGAGGGTCGATAGCATACACCTGCAGATCTGATTTGCTATAGTCCTCTAAAGAATATCCTTCACCATGCCGCCGTGGCCCAATGGATTCCACTATAACTTTGGCACCAGGAATTTGGTCCTGCACGTAGCGCTCCAGAATCCTGAAGAATCAAAGAATAAAAGTTAGAAATATAATCAAATCAAGACATGACCACAACACCGCAGAAAAAAAATATTTTTTGCTAGTCTGTTTTTGAAACTCAAAAGCTCACTGAGTGCATTGACTTCTAATTTTTATAGCTTTCTTAGACCTGATTTATATCAGTTATAAAATGCCTTATGCACCTAACAGCGCTATAAAGTTAATAAGTCACTTTTATTAGAAATGTTGAAAAAGAATTACACATTGCATAAATCATACTAAATTGCATGCCTCATTATGTCAGCTTTATTTCTACAGGCTTTTTACAATGGAACATTGTTTTAAAGCAGCGTTACAGCATTATGTTATCTTAAAAGACAAAGCCCAAATTGAGCAAGCCCAGGGAGACAGTTGAAAGGAACTCTCACTAAATGTTGTAACGAAGAAGCCTTTGAAGGACCAAGACTTAAAAAGGACCCACCCTCCTTGGATGGATTACATGTTCATTGAAATAATTAGGTTTGTATTAATAGTAATAAAAAGTAAGTAATAACTAAAATGAAATAATGCAAAAAAAGCATATTTGTAAATATTTTGTTCTATACACAGAGAAACTTTAATATATTAAGGATATAATGTAAGACTAATCATGCAACCACAAATCCCAAACATTGGGATGGTATGGAAAATGCAAATGCTCCTTACATGACTTTTATCCCATTGCAGACATTATAAACCCATGATATTTCATGTTCTGGTCAACTTTAATTTATGTAAATAAACATCAATTACTGCATTTCACACATTCCAAAATTTGCTAATCATGAGGTGAATCATGATTTGGTACAAAAGCAGCATCTAGAAGTCTCTTTTCATCTTTAGTCCAGAGCACACGGCATACATATCTATTAAAAAAACCTTGAGTACTAATTTATTTGACAATAATACACATTAACACTGTGTGATTATCCATCCTTGATGCCCCGAGCCCAGAGGAGTTGACACCACTACTGGACACAGCATGGTTATTCCGCATTGTAGATGCTTCACAAAGGTTTGCCAAAGCAAACTATTATGTCAGCTATTGATGGATAACTGATGCAGTTCTTGATGCAGTGCAATCTGATGCATTTGGATATTACAGATTTTGAGTTTAAGCTTATGCCCTTGCCATGTATGCAATGAAATCCCCCCTATTGCGTGTCCTTGAATTGTTTAATTGTTCGCAGGTTCTTTGCGTTAATTTTGCGTTTTTGTGTCCGCCTTTTCCCCCCATGTGTGCGTGCTTTGTTTTGGTTTTGATTAGTCCTCGCTGGACTCTTCCGTTCAAATCCCACGCAGCTCATGGCGCGGGTTGAAATCACAGCTGATAGGGGCTGACCTCGGAGCCACGGCTATAAAAGCCAGCGCGTCTGGATCCACGGTTGGAGGGGTCGCCTCCAGGTCATTGGCCGCTAGAGGGCGCCTCCGAATCCCTAAGAGGCCACCCCTGGATCTCCGGCCATAAAGGGCAATTCCTGGATCCTTGGCCATTAATGGCCATCCTTGGATCCTCGGCTTTTGGAAGCTGTCCCGAAAGCGGCACCAGAGCCCTCTGTGGACCCTCGGCACCTCGCCGTTTTGTGGACCTTCGACGCCCAGGCCGTTTGCGGACCCTCGGCACCTCAGCCGTTCAACGGATCCCCCGCAGCTGATGGCTCAAGCTATATGATGGCCCCCCGGTGCTTCAGCTGTCTTGTGGTCCCTCGGGCTCCCATCCCGGACCTCAGGACTCTCTGCACCTTGGCTGCCTCTGGACTCTTGGATTGGACTCTTTTGTTTGTATTATGCCTGACTCCCCTTTATGCTAATAAATGTCCTACTTTCAATGGTTGTCTGTCTGTGGATACTGCATTATGGGCTCCGATTAAAACCTTCTGGGGGTCCTGGGGATTTAGCGAGACCAGGAATGGTCTTGCGAGCTTACATCTGTTACACCCCATCGTAAATAAAACAAAAATAATATATTTGCACCTGCAATGCAATGTTCATGTTCATTATTTTCTTCCCTGAAATGTACTGCCTTCACTTTTAGCTCCAGGTACACAAAATATCAAAATGAATCCTAGTTTATGTCTAGGTTATGATTCCTTATTTTTTGTTTTGAAGGGTTTGAGTTGTTTTGAAATATCAGAATTACATTAATAATTCAAACAAACAACACAATAATGCAGCATTATTTGTACCTCACAGTCACATGATGGTGGGTTTAATCCTTTCTTCTGGTTATTATCAGTGTTTGGTATGTTCTCCCCAAAACTTGTTTTGGATTTTCCATTCTGGTTTATAGATGTAAGTGTGGGTGAACAGGCGTGTATGTGATGCCCTGTGCTGGACTTGCACCTTTCCAGGGAGCAAGTTCCTAAATCCGGAATGTGAGAAGTAGCAATCTAAAGTGTGAAATCTGTTCAGTTCTCTTCAGACCAAAGCAATGGAAACAGGTATGGTGTGAACCCTTTATTCATGCTGTGAGAAACCTGACACATGAGACACATAAAATATGGGGTTCCATCTTTTAAGCTTGATTTTTAAGAAAATTCACTTTATGACCAAGTAATTCTCACTTTTAAAGAGGGATATGAAAAAACGTTTTGGGGATTCGACTACGTAGAAAGTAGCAGGGAGAATTTGGACTGTTTTGGAATGACAAATTATGTAGGGTAAAACTTAAATACACAAAAGTATGACATTTCAGTAAGAATAGCACTGCACCAGAGATGTTTACACATTTTTAAAAGAATTTTAGCCTGCAACTGAGAATAAACCTCTACTCATGTTTTAGCATGTTCCCTGTAGGCTCCTAGTGACTCATTTATCTAGGTTTACGCTTTAAAAAAAGAACCTAATGAATTTCAAAACCAAAGAAAATAGTAAACAAAATGTAAACAGCGTCAAATCAACAAAACAATGCCTAGATTTTGCATCTCCATAAACCACAAAATTGACAGATTGCATATTACCTGGAAAGAAATGCCTCACAGTGGAACCTTTTTAATGGATTCTAAATGAAGCTACAGTCAACAATATTAAAAAATACTCCACTTTTAATGCATAGCCAATTCACATGGTCCTTAAAACAATTACTAAATAAACATGTCAAAAGCTTCCTGATTTGCCCCATGTACAATTTCTGCAAATCCAATAAGTTCATAGTCCATAAGGGGGTTGGTTTACAGTTTCAGAACTATGATACAGGGATCCTTGAACTTTTGAAGTTTTGTAATCTTCTATAGAGCTTCAATTCAGGGAACTGATTTCAGCCAACGTAGATTTAATTTTAAAAAGTGGATTTTCTACACCGGTGTATACTGTTTTTGTGAAGGCCACACATACTTATGAAAAGCGTTTTTCCTTATTACAGTCCAGATATGTAATGTTTTAGAAAGCTGCACTGTTTATTCACTCAGTTATGAAGCAAAATTCAGCCCTACTCTTTTCTGATTTATCTGCTAAAGTCAATCACTCACGAGAAGTCCATCCTCAATCTTTTTATGTTTCATGTCACGTATCCATACTGAAAAAGCCGCAAAATTAAAACCCACTATTAGACAAATTGAGAAAATCAGACTGCAAAACTGCTAAAAACTCTAATCTGTTTATGGTGCTTCAATTATTTTGTTATTCTTGTTATTCAACTTCACCTTATTCTGCAAAATAGACAGGTCAGTGGGGGCTTTATTTCTATTATTTCCTATATTAAGGTCCTTACAGTGTATATGTTCAAAACACCTCCAAGCTTCATATTAGAATGGCAGTGGGGTTAGGTACTTTCTGACTGGCCCTCTGGTCTGACTGGCTCTGAAAGCCAGTGTTCTGAAAGCCAGTGTTTTAGCTCTCAGCTGATAAACTAAAGAACCAATACCTCAGTTAAGTACTGAATAAAACAAGACTGGATGGTGCAGACAGCGATAAGAAACCATTTGGAATACCACTTTTGTTATTTGTATACAGTCTGACCATCAGATTCAATTTAAAAAGTTGTGTTGTTAAGTTTTACTGTCCTTGCTGGGTCGGAATTATTCTGAAAATTAATCTGTAGCAGAACATGTAGCACCCTATTAAGGAATATTAAGGAAATTTGATGTACAGGGTGATTACAGAGTGATGTTTTATAGAGTTTATGTATATAACAGTGCCCAAGGTTGAGCAATACAGCTGCTCCAGTCCTGTAAAGAAGCTGTACCTGACAAGCTGGTCTTTTTTCTCTTCCACTACGGTGGGTGGAACATTGGACACCACTACCTGCATATCTAATGCATTCACCACAGATACCTGTAAAAGAAAGAAAAAGGCAAAAAGAAAATGTTTGATTTTTGTGCATGGAAGATTATTTTGCCAAGAGCAGGCCTTGGGACAGTTTGCCATATGCTCTTTTTTATTCTGAAGGCCAAAAGTGTACAAAGGCAGGTAAATGAATCCATGTTAAACATTCCATCCAATTCTGCTCCTGCAGCCTTCTGTTCCCTTTTACATACACACAAACACAGCATTTTATTTAATCAAGGACTTATTAGTTCTGCCACTTGGCTCCATAAATGTAATTAGGACAACTGACTCAGTTATACAAACCTTAAACAAATGTAGACAAATTTCTGCACTACCAAGAGTCTGCATCACATAGATATACACACAAATACACATTCACACAGAGAATAACAGAAAAAAGGATTCAAACATTGCGTGGCAGAATGTCATATGTTGTTAGTGCAGTCGCCTTGCAAATCCTGAAATCCCTGGTTTGTTCCCCAGCCTCTGTGTTGTTTGTGTGGAATTCACATCTCCTGCCTGTATTCGCATTGGTTTACTCTGGATATGGAATCCTTTAGAGGGGCCGAACCAAAGTGTTATACCACGTTTTTGTTTATTCTGTATTTCGTTGAGTGAGCATCACCCAAAACGGTTCATCAGAAACATTTCCATGGTTTTTCCAGTGTTTTTTGTCCTTGTTTATTGAGTGTGAGTGCAAAATACAAGTGAGTGATTACTGTGTAACTGTGTTTGTATTTATTTGTCATTGTTTTCTGTATGTAAAACTATAGTTATCAGATTCAGGGTTTCTCCTCACTCGGCTCCTATCCTCCTATCGAGCCCCTGGCGACCCAGAGCTCCTCCGCGCTACTCGATTTGGGAAGTGTCCCAAATCGGCGCCTTTTCGTATTTACTGCACGCTCGTCCTCTGCTGTTTCTGCTCACATTGCCATCAATTTGTGCATATGCCAGCTATGGGTGCCATTCCCATTTGGGGGACAACCTACCTGCGTGACTTTTTCCCTTGTTTGTGTTTTGTACTTTGGAGAGCCTTTTGCTCTCCCTCTTTAATTATTTTCCCATTCTTATTATACGTCGTGGGGTTCCTTCATTCCCACATACTTGGGTCCTAACACATATCATAACAGTTCACACTATTTTTTTTAACGTGACCAATATCCGGCATTCGTTTGGACAAGACACTCTCTGACAAACAAAAGAGCAATGCGCGTGACTCGATAACCAGAGGTAAACAATCACATGGTAACAGGCACTTTTTTTAATGGATATGTTAAAAGTGCACATAATTTGGCCACAGTCACTTTGATTTGTGCCTGTGACCACGTTCAGACATTTCCTTGCACAGTAGCATTACCCCAGATTTTTATATGGTCTGTTACTTGGCTATCCCACCACTTAAAAACCTCCCTCACTGCTGTCATCCATTACCCTTTCTCCTCAGGGCGCATTTACAGCGAATATCCAGTTGGTATGAAAGTCACATGAATCAGGCTGTTGAAAAGTAGTCCAAATCTTTTTGTCATCTGTGCCACATATTATGAAATAAATTGCATTCGGGTCACTTTTATCCGTTATGTGAACACAGCCTTAATGGGCTAAATAGTAAGGATAAAGCTTCTGAGACGCAGTTGCAAATGTGTAACCCATCCTACTCTGAGCCAACATTAGACCATGAGTCCTAGTTAAGAAGTATTGTAAAATAAACATAAAAAATAAAATTATATATATTTCTACATAATTAATATAGTACATGATGAATATTAATGATGAATATCTTCAAATGCCAAAAGTAGACCAACAGATAAAAGGCAAAACACCAAACACTGAAAATGTCACACCTGAATCACAGGAAGAATGACACTAATAAGTCAAACGCAAGGGAAATACACATCAAAGTGTGCTCTAAAAATCAATCAGCACATTTTTGCTCTAATGAAACATTGTTTTTTTGTATTAATTAATTGTAGTAACTACCATTAACCTTCCTTTTTTCTTCCTTTTTAACCTTCCTTTTTTTGACCCTTATAACAGCTGCTCACATAACTTTGTGAAAAAGCCACGTTTTACCTACACTGCTCACAAAAATTAGGATATATTTCAAAACTAATATGAAGAGGATTCCACAAGAACTGCTGGACAATCTATTTATCTTATTTAATGACGTAAAATCAAACGCTTCTTTTTTTAATCGCTTTATATTCATTTAGAAATATCCCTTAATTTTTGTGAGCAGTGTAGATCTTGGTCAGATCTCGGGACTGTAGTGGCCTAGCGGTTAAGGTACTGGACCAAAGGCTGCCACACCTGGGTCCTTAAACAAGGCCCTTAACCCTTGGTTACTTGAATTGTAAGACTGTATAAGCTGCAAGTCGCTGTGGATAAGAGCGTAAATGTATGTCACCATGTTCACCAGAATAATATGTGTTATTGATACCAACTCGATCAGTTAATTAATGGTTATCTATAATTGTGTTACTTTGTAGAGTAACTGCAGTATTCACATTAAGCAGTAACATGCTCTTAAGTAACTACCAATTCCACATCAGTCAGTCATTATTTAAGATGTGCAAAAAAAGCCAAAACCATTCTTTTAATTTTAGTATCCTTTGTTCATTCAACACAAATATGCAGAAAACTATGGAGAAGAACACACTGACACTTACCACCACCTCAGCACTGGCACTTAGACCTTTTCCATAGTCATCGGTGGCAATGACCTCGAATTTGAAGTAGGAACGGCGCATGTTGCGATACATTATAGCGCTCTTGATGATGCCGGTGTACTGCTCAATCACAAAGCTATCCTGACCCTCAGCTGTGGGAGGGATGATCAGTCTGTATGCATTTTTACTGTAGTTCCCTGTGTCCACATCTGTAGCCTACCATATGAAAAATGCACAAACAGATAGTTCATAGCACAAGCATATTCATAGTTACATACCTTTTGCAAAAGTAAATTTATAATTACTTTTAATTTCACTTCTGGATTAATGACTTTGATTAAGAAAATGTGAATATTTTCCAACACATATTTAAGGTGCTCTATTGGATTAAGTGCTGGTGACCATGGAGGCAATTTGAGTATAGTTCCCATTGGCACAGGGTCACAGTGCAAGAAACCAGCTTGGGATGATTTGGATTTTGTGACATGGCACATACGAGATGGTTACATTATCGGCATAAAAGAGTGGGCATGGTCAGATAAAACAATATTAAGGTAGGCTGTAGCATTTACACAACGTTTAACTGGTGTGCGAAGAAAATACATCCCACACAAACAGCAGCATGAACTTCTGACCCTATTAACCAAATTTCGAAGCAGAAATCAAGAATCATCAGATCAGACAATGTGTTTCCACTTCCCAACTTTGGTCAGCCAGTGCAAAATGTAGCCTCAGTTGCCTGTTCTTAGCTGACAGGAATGGAGCTTGGTCCTTCTGCTGCTTTAAAGTTTGATGTGTTGTGCATTCAGAGCTGCTCTTTTGCATAGCTTAGTTGTAATGAGTGACAATTTGACTTTCTATAAGCTCAAACAAGTGTGGTCATTTTTTCTGACCTTTGGCATCAACATGGCTATTTTGACCAGAGAACTTCTACTCACTCTAAAGGTGATAATTTATAAATCTCAATATAAACACAAAAATGCACACTCACAATAACCTTCAGGACTGAGGTGAAGGTCTTAGTGTCCTCAGTAACTCCACCAATGTACAGAAGCTCTGAGAACACTGGAGGGTGGTCATTCTCATCCTGCACGATGATGAACACCTTGGCTGTGTTTGCTGTTTATTCATTTGTTCACACACACACACATACATACACACATACATACACACACACACACACACACACACACACACACACACACACACACACACACACACACACACACACACA
>JAUZST010012977.1:0-11211 GCA_034779995.1 Parotocinclus haroldoi
ATTTAGTCCAAAGTAAATTCACTAAGTAATTTTAAGCTAAAATGCATTATTATTAATTCAGTGTGCTGGTGATTATTTCTGCACTTTACATTTTTATAATTGCCTTTGATGTCTGGTTTATCAATAAAGTACAGTAATGCATTTGATTGTATTATGTATTGTTATCAACCTCAACAGACAGAACCAGCTTGGCTTGTCTAGTTTTACGTTTTGTGGGTGTTTTATGTC
Organism: Parotocinclus haroldoi; assembly: GCA_034779995.1. Taxonomy (NCBI): domain Eukaryota; kingdom Metazoa; phylum Chordata; class Actinopteri; order Siluriformes; family Loricariidae; genus Parotocinclus; species Parotocinclus haroldoi. The sequence continues at coordinate 229 of JAUZST010012977.1, forward strand.
TGTTCAGGTTACATGCATTTGTTTTATGGAGTCTTGTTTGTTTGTACTTTTCCAAGGTACTTTACAGCATTTACTGCCAAAAGGACATTTCTGTGGAAATTCCCTAGACTTATGTGCATCAGTTACCATGGTGGCTTGGTGGGTAGCACTGTTGTCTCACAGCGAGAAGGTCCTGGGTTTGATCCCAGGTGTAGTGGTCTGGGTCCTTTTTGTGTGAAGTCTGCACATCCTCCTCTTCCTCCCATAGTCCCTCCCATGAGTGTTAGGTTAATTGGTGTCTCTAAAAGTGTTCCTATTGTGTGAGTATATGTGCCCTAAGTTGGAATGGCACCCTGTCTGTTGATCCTGTCATGCACCCTATGCTGCCGGCTAGGCAGCAGCTCTCCTGTGCAGATGTCCAGGATCAAGCATGATAATAAAGTGAATGCAAGAATAGAAAGAATGTGCATTCCTTGGTAAACCCAGCTGATGGTGATTCATGCAGACGTATTCCTGCTGCATATACTCATATATTAGGTATTGCCATATATTTGAGTATATTTGGTTCTCAGAAAGACATGTATGTACACGCACACACAAAGTACACACAGAATACACACTTGAGTGAAACATTTCTATCCCTGTCTTGTTAAAGTTGACATTCTGCCATATTCGTCTAACGTCCTTCTCTCCAGTTACTGTGATTTTACAGGTTCACAGGCTTCACTTGGAGTTCAACATTAGTGTGGACAGACGGCTTGGCTGTATCACCTCACTGAGTACTGGACACATTTGCATGAGAGCAGCAGGGGGAAAATAGGGTATTGAGTCTTATTATAATACATTTAAGGTAATCTCAATGAATAAATGCTGAGTATTTATGGTTTGATTAGGTGTTTATGGAAATGACTGCTTAATGCACAATTTTTACAGCACTTAGTGACTATTTTTTAGACCTCGGTTCTGCAAATGAAGCATTATTTCATGAGTTTCACACTTTCAGAAATATGAAGCTTTTTGGAAGAATTGCAATGCTGTGGCTTTTGACAATGGAGGCATGGGAAACCTGCCCAGAATTTTGCAAATGCAAGCAGAAATCTAAAGTTGAAGGGACTGAAGTTAACTGTTACAGAAGACGACTTCAGAATTTTCCATCAAACATCCCACTGGATGCATGGATCTTAAAAATGGGTGAGTAAAGACCACTTATATGTAAAACAATGTTGAATTCAATGTTGAACTAACAATCAATCTTTGATTGAAGTTTAGATAAGGTAAGTTATTCAACAACCCTATTACAAAGACTATTAATTTATTAATTCATTCATTCATCCACTATCTTCCACTTAATACAGGGTCACGGGCCAGCCCCGTGCAACTCTGGACGCAAGGGCAGGAACAAACCTAGACAGGGTGCCAGTCCATCATGGGGCACACACACACACAGTCAAACACTAAGGGCCACTTTGGAGACACCAGTTAATCTAACACACATGTCTTTGGACAGTGGGAGGAAACCGGAGTGTTTCTTGCTGTGAAGCAGTGGTGCTATCTACTGAACCACTGTGCTTCCTGACTATTAAAATTTATAAACTATTAAACTAAATCAATTAATGAACAAATTAACTGCTTTATCACTTTGCTCTTTTGACTTATGAATCAGTTTCACCACAACGTTCCATACATACAGTAGCTCAAATAGAAAGACATCGTGCTATAAATTATAAACCATATAAACCATATAGATATAGCAAAACATGAAACTATATATGCAGTGAGTATTTGGAGAATAAGTGAGCTACAGTATATGGACACTGTTAAAATGATTTTTTTGTTCTAATCTGGTTTTGGAATTTGTTGCAGGATAACTATAATAGTAATAATGCTGACTACACAAATGATAGTTATTATTGTTATTATAGACTGGTTCAATCATAATAATCAGACCAAACTGTACTGTAAGAGAAGCTCAACTGACTGCTGTTCAAAACAGGTGTAAAACCAAATAGTCTTTAACCGAACTTTTAAAGATAAGTTATATGCTTTAGACTGTTATAGACCTGATCAATGGGCTAGGAACTGGTATAAAATGCAGTTGCAATCCAGTTGTGAAAGAAGTAAAAGAACAGTTCAGGGAATTTCACTGGACCAGTTGTCTTTAATAAACAGGGTAGGACAAGAATTTATTCCAGATTTAAACTAATTTGACCTGCAGCTTCAGCGCATTGGTGTGCCATCAGTAAAGTTTTTTAAACTGTCTTTTTTTTATTATGAACAACGTTCATATCATTGTTCAAATCATGAAGCAGATATTCAATTGTACTGGGCTCAAGTCACAACTAGAAATAACTTGTACCAGTAATGCTGGTATTATCTTAACTCAGTCTGCATCGATGGACATTTATTTATGGCTTAAAACAGCATGGGAAACTCTTAAGTGCTGTTGCCTCACAGTCAGAAGGTCTTGGTTTGAATCCCAGGTGGAGAGGTCTGGGTCACTTTGGAGTTTGTGTGTCCACTCTATGTCCATATTGATTTACTTCTGGTACTCCAATTTCCTCCCATAGCCCAAAAACATTTGTTGGGCTAATTACAATCCCTAAACTACTCTACAGTGGATTGAGCCCCTGCTCATGATTTTGTTGTTGTGGAGTCTTTGAGGTTTTCTGACAGCTGCAGGCATCCATGCAAAGCATTCTAACTTAGTACATCAAAGCACACAGTGGTGGTAGTTAATTTAAAGCACAACAGGATTGCTGATGAAGTGGCTAAAATGCTATAGTCGATATTGGGTCCAGATCAAATTGGGGGCATTAGTCACAATGGAATCATTACATCCTTTCCTAGCTAAACAAGAACATTATTTGGGACACACTGGGGTAGAAATAATGGTTAATCAGTTTTCACACTCTTGGTGGATGCCCAAGTTCAGGGAACAAGCATACTGGTCAAAACTGTGTTATGTGCAACCATGTTAATGCTAGACCTTGAAGGCAGAGCACTGCCAAAAATACCTAGGAAGCATAGGGTGCATGGCAAGATAAACCCTGGACAGGGTGCCATTCCATAGGAGAGCACTTACACATTAGGGCCATTTTAGTGAAGGAAATATAATGAGACCGGCAGCTATACTGCGTTGCTCACTAAAATTAGGGGATCCCTTAAATTTTATGAGCAGTGTATATGTATTTATTTGTCTGAAATGGATATCATCATGTCAAAGCAAATAACTGACAATAACAGGACAATCTGAACAGGTTATACCACTTAAATTCCTTAACGTCGACATGATTTCTGGGTGGCACAGAGGCTTGGTGGTTAGCACTGGCACCTTACAGTGAGAAGGTCCTGGGTTTGATCCCAGCTGGAGAGGTCTGGGTCCTTTCCATGTAGAGATTGGTGATGTCTTAATAGTGTCCATGTGGGTTTACTCTGGGTGCTCCCACAGTATAATGACATGCTGTAGGTTGACTGGTTACGCTAAATTACTACTAGTATTTCAAAATCATTGTAGGTTTATTATTATTATTAGTAGTAATAGCAGAAGTAGAAGTAGTAGCAGCAGAATTAGCAGCATTAGTAGTACTATTTGTTATATTAGATGTATTGTTTTACAGAAGTGCGTCCATTTGTTGTTTTGGCCAAGTCTCCTTCACATTGATTTCTACCCAGCTCTGTAGGGGACTGGTTTTTAATCTGAAAAGTTTGCATGTCTTTCCCTCTGACTGGGAGTGCTTACTCTGGGTGCTCTGTTTTTTTCCTACGTTCCAAGGACATGAATTAGATTTGATTGATTGATTGAGCACTCTAAATTGGCCCACAACTAGTGTGTTCATATAACCTTTTGTCTTACATAAATATAGACACTGATTATGATGCAGTGTTAAATAAATACACACTAATACACTAATACACACTAATACACAAACATGCATTCCATACAGGCTACGATTTTGCCTGTGCCCTGTGTTCTCCAGGGATAGGTGACATAACATGTGAGTTTGTTTGTTTGTTTGGTTTATTTAAGACTGCAGCCAACAACAATGGCAATTTTAACAACTGACACAATGCTGCATTAATACACAAGGTTACATCAAAACTAGTTATACACATTCAGATTTGGCCAATATAGTGTAATCAATTTACTTAATGCAAGATGTCTTTGATCCCTGCCCCTACAAGCTAATACACGAAAAAAAAAAAAACGTTAACATGGAATTATATTGCAATGTATATAAATGATGAATGCATATGTGAAAGGCATTCTAAAGTGATATTGACACATTTTTTTTATTCGTAAGGTGAAAACCTTCTCCAGGATCTCCCAGCCAACATGCTAAGGTCTCTCCATAAACTTGAAAGTGTAAACTTGGAGCGCAATTCATTAAAATCAATAAACCCTAAGGCTTTTTCTGGTGCTAGAAGACTGATGCTTTTGAACCTGCATGGAAACCAGATATCGAATCTTTCCCCAATGGTTTTTAGAGACCTCCTCAACCTCCGGTTCCTCATGCTGGGACAGAACCAGCTTTCCAGTGTCAAATCTGACATGTTCACTGGCATGAGAAATCTTTCTGATCTAGACCTGCCCATGAACTCTCTCACCATGCTTCCGACCAATGCCTTCAAACCCCTTGTTGCTCTCAAGGTATTAGATCTTGCCTTCAATCGTATCCAAAGAATCTCTCCAAAAGCATTTTCTGGCCTAGAAGAGTTGCTCTTTCTCAACCTAGACAATAACAGGCTGAAGAACATCCAAGCTGGAACCTTCAATACAGTAAGCAACCTGGAGATGCTGGTGCTGGATAATAATCTTCTCTCTACTCTAAGTTCATCCATGCTGGAGGGGCTGTCAAACCTGCAGGAGCTTTATGTGAAGAAAAACTTGATAAAGATGCTGCCAGCTGATGTGTTCCGTCATACACCTAAACTTACCCAGGTTGCATTAAGCGGGAATCAACTTCACACTGTTGATGGGAATATGCTAGCCAACATGCAAGGTAAAGTAGTAATTTTATTTATTTCAGCATTTCAGATTATAATTATACATTTGGTGCACCTTAGAACCCATATCTATCTATATTAGAAATGCTTTGACGGACTGTCCAGAGTAAAAAATGTTCAAGACTCCCATCGTGTAACATCTCCTGGCTTGGGAAAAATGATTCAAATTAAATGAAAACCATGAGTTTCTGACAAGTGTTTTTAATGCACATATCTCATTGTAACACAAGCCTCAGTACATCTCGACTTTGTTTTTTACTTTAAAAATCACTTAAAACCACAATTAATTACACCTCATTTTTTTCTATAATCATTGTCTGTTTTATCATAATCACACATAGACTCACTTACCAAATAGAAGGACTACATATTTCTACCGTTACACACTGTAGTCTGTAATCTCTTTATAACCCCAAAAACTCCCACTTGCATGGTGATGCATGATCGAGCATAGAAGTGAAGTCAGGCCAGGCCAGGCCAGGCTGCAACAGGCATCTTTGGTCATGTCTGAGGGACAGAGGATGAATCGATTTACATTTTTCTGTAATTATGGGCAGATTAATTGCTGCTCTCTACAATTAACAGCAGAGCAATATTTAAAGAGAACAAATGTTGTTTGGGCATTCTCTGAGGAAATATTTTGTCATATATATTTTATTTTAATAATGCTTGGCTGTTTGGATGAATGCATTATGACAGAGCCACATGACTTTCTGTTCTATAGAAGCTAAAGAAAAAAGTTTATACGACCGTCTGGCTCGTCTGGCTTGCCTAAGCGACTGAAACATGTTTGATACCCAAACTTCACTAATAATAAATTACTAATCAAACTCATTACAAATAGATTGAGACAACCTAGAAAGTCTGTAAAACTCTTGTATTAATTGCTATGCATGATCTGATCTTTAAAAAAACTCTATTAAATGTGCACTAACTGCTGATCTTTTAACCATGTTGACCATTTCAGGACTGAGGAATGTATATCTATATGACAACCCATGGGAATGTGACTGCAATATCAACTCTCTGGTGCAGTACATAGCCCAAGCCAGGGTCAATCCTGCTCCTCTGGAAAGGCTCTGGTGTGTAAGCCCAGAGGAACATCGTGGGAAACCTGTCCACAAGCTAAAATCCCAAACCCTTCTCTGTGGGGCCTAAATGAGATGATATCAGCATTATTTGACATCAGGTTTAAAATGTTCTGAAAACAAGGTTGAAAAATGAAAATGCAAAGTAAAATAGCCGAGGATTTTCTGCAAACATGTTAAAGTTTCAATTAACTCGACGAGACAAAAAAGAGGGACTTTTTGTGCAGGTAATTACCATCATTTTCTTTTCATTCAAGCCTGATATTCTTAAACCACCTGGAAAGTATGTATTACAGTGAATGTTCAGTATTAGCCACAGATTTTTGTTCTTTCGAAACATTGTGTACGCTTTATTAATAAAGTTGTTCATGATAGCTGATCTCAAATATATAATGCCATTAGTCAAATAGGCTACATAATGTTGTATTTTGTGTTACACAATATATTGTTGCCTATCTGTTAGGCTAATTTCAATAAAATGGTGACAGCATTTTACGTTACTTATTAGGATGTGGAAGGAAGTTTGAAGCAAACCGCAGTCACAGAAGACATTTGTTAGGGAAATCGGGTTAATTTAAATATAATTCACCCTGAGAAGCCATTTTGCATTGCAAACGTTACACTAGCAAAACAAAACAACATTTCCATAACATGTACCTATTTATTAAGCTGAAAGTAAGTTGAACCCACAACGTTTTCTCTTTCAAAGCCCTCTTTTTTTCTCAGAAGCAGAAGATCAGCTAGTAGAACTCCACTCTAATGCTTCCTCAATATCACTGCAATATCGTTATGCTAACTGAACCAAAATGGGCAAATGTTTGCGTAGTCAATCTTCTGGCCCTGCCTGTTTTGCAGACCCCCAAAAAGCTGAAAAAGCCTTTTAGTTTTACCACAGTTGAAGAAGCTATAAGATGTTCTGTCTAGTCCAGGCAACCAGTCTCAACTTCAAAATGATTTTTAGAAGTAACAGTGGTTTGCTGGAATTATCAACTGAACCCTTATTGTTAAAATGTATGCAACACCATATAATGGTTATGGTATACTGAGAAATATACTGCTCATATAATACAAATTAGACAATATTTCAATATGAATTATCCTCTAATGAAACATTCTCTAAGTTTTGGGAGCAGTGTATTTCCCAGTATATTGCACAGATCAATGTTTCTCAATTCTGGTCCTGGAACTCCACCACTCTGCACGTTTTAGTGATCCTTGCTCCCATCACACCTGATCCAATTACTTAGCTCATTAACAAGCCCATTACTGAGTTAAAGTGGGTGTGTATAAACAGGAAAAGCACAAAAATGTGCAGAGCAGGGGCACTCCAGTGCAAGGACTGAGAAACACTGACATAGACTAAACCAATGGACGACAGGTGAGATATTCTGTTCATCAACAGTATGTAATACATCCACGTTGTATGCTTATTTAAAGAGCATTCTGAAGTATATTTTAGCACGCAATATTTTTAACGGTTTGATACATACATTGCATAAGTAGTGATTCATGTCTCATCATTTTCTGTTACTTAGTGCTTTATTAATGTCAGTAAAAGAAAGAACCATAATAAATAAATAAATAACCATTGTCCCGTTGACTAGCATGCTGGTGTTTTAAATTATTTCCTCCAACGAGGAATGTACATTTCAGTACATACAAACTACAGAATATTCCTTATTGACTATACAACCATTACATTACATTTCAGCAGATGCCCTTATCCAGAGCGACTTACAACTCATATAGTTTTTTACAATCCAAGCAATTTGTGGGTTAAGGGCCTTGCTCAAGGACCCAACTGTGGCAACTTGGCAGAGGTGGGATTTGAACCCTGGACCTTCTGGTCCAGAGTCCAGTACCTTAACCACTAGGCTACCACAGCCCAACCACTTTCTACAAGATGTCTAATAACATGGACAGAGAGTGAACACAGAGTTTAAAAACTCCAGCAGCACTGCTGTGCCTGAAATCAATCCCCAGCTCAACGCACACTAACACATCACAGTAGTGATCTTCGGATGATCATTACATGGCTTGTGGTCCACAGTCCCTCTTTTTCAGAATTTGGCTATGAGGGATGCAACAAAGCTGTGTGAAATTGGTGATCTTTCTGGGTGACTGTTGATGAAATCTGTGGCTATGACACAGCAGTTGTGTTCCCCAGACATTACAATTGTCAAATCCTTCTTCAGTTACCTGAAGCAACAAAACTTTTCAACTTTCTGTGTTGATAACTTTTGAACCACAAGATTTCAGCAGTTCAAAGACAATTCAGGTCTTCTTTGATACGCTACCTGATATGCTACACCACTGACTGGAAAAAAATTGCCCTTGATCCAGTATGGCAGATTTTAAGATGGCAGATTTTAAGATGTATGGCAGATATATTCCGCACATATCCTAAAAGATAGGCCCTCTCACTCTTTACTTGTCGGGGTATTCCGATATGTCATTTCCCATCTGTTTCTTCTGTTTCTGAAATAAAAGGGTGTCCGGTCTCTTTTGATAAGGGGAACTGATTAAATTAACAAAACATGTAGAAATGAAGAGGCGTTATTAATAGTCGCCAGTGAGTGTATCTGTATATGCCATAACTGAGAGCTATGGTCTCCCTTGTGAACGAGTGAACGTTGGAGAAATAAATATGCTTCCGAACAAACTACAAAATCCTATCATAACTTGAGAAGGAATTCTCACTGGATTGCTAATACTGGATAAGCTCCCATGAAAATCGTCGTTCTATATCCAAATTCCACCTGGGGCTGTGAGGAATCTGGCCCAGACACTTTGATGTGATTGCAGCACAGAGAACTGCTGTACTGCTTGAACTTGTTTTTCTGCCAACACATCTGTATGTTTTAAGCACTAATAATGCACATACCAGGTAATGCATGATAATGAGAAGCCACAAGTACTGGAGAAATGTATCAAAACATGATTGAACAAAAATAGATTCAAGCTAAAGTAAAGCGAATATATACACTGCTTACGAAAATGAGGGGATAATTCATTAATGGTTTTCATTCTGAAGTATCCCCTAATTATGATACATTAGCTAGTAGCATTTCGACCAGGCAGTACTTTTTCATAGAATTCATTTAATTTCACACACAAAATTAGGCCATATGTCATTTTGGAATATTCCTTAATTTTTGTGAGCAGTATATAATATATCAGACGTTGGCATGCTGAGTAAGTCATATTTGTTTTGATATTTCACTTACACCAGTTCTAAGGAGGGTAATGTTTAAAATTAAAATACATAGTAATAATTTTTGCTGGTAATAAATCAAACTGACTGCCTACACAACTAATCCTCAGTGAGGATTTTTCTTTCAGTGCATGTGTTCAGTTCAGTTATACAATGTCAATAAAATAAAATATCTCTAATTTTTTTTGGGGAGCAGTATATTTAATTGAGTTCTTTTTACATTGTAGTAATACATCCAGGTAGGTAGCAATACTATTTAACTCTTACTAGTAAAAGGGATAAGTGTGTAGCCTGATAATTAGGCTGTTTGAGTGTGTGCCACGCTCAGCTGCTCATGTTCACCGAAGAGTTAGAAAGAGTTATGTTTGACTTTATTGTTATGGTTAAACTTGTGTTTATGTACCATTATATGCTATATCCTATTGTAATTTATAAAGTAAATGTGTATTGTTTGTTTTTAAGATTTTTAAACAGTTATCTGGCTAATTCGTCTCTTTACCCCTTTTGAGTAACTATAAAGCTCTCTTCTCAAAATGTTTTTTCATTTGTAAATTTGATTGTGATTCACCTCAAGCTTCCTGTGTTGGATCCCACTGTAGGTCTTCATGATGTTCCATGATTGGTGACTTTTCTTGTATGTTTGAGTGCACTACATGTTGGTAGACTGCATTGGACATTAGCTTGAAGAATGGTTCATGAGAATATCTGTGCTTGGCATTGTGTATTTATAGATGGTAGATATGTAAAGAATACCAGATAAAGTATCAAAGTGTTCAGTTTAATATTCATTTCACATTTGCTGATCTTGTGTTGGGCCTTGTGTTGTTTTACTGTTGTTTATGGGCCTTGGACTCGTGACTTTTGTAAATATTATGAATAAACTGCACTGAAATGGATAGTCAGGTTGGCGGATCCCTACACTAAGCTAAAGAAAATGGTTGTACCTCACTAACGGTGTTGATTTTCCATATGGTATGCATTTTTTATATACCGGTGCATATTTTTTAGCGCTGAGTGGAACAACGTGCTTACTAAACAGCGTCCTGGGTATGCCAGGTAAGCCTTGCTAGCTACCCAGGTAGCATAACATACACCACAGCCCAGTCTGCTGATAGCTGGGAAAGGCTTAGTCAAATAAAAAAAAACAAAAAACACAGAAACGGATTACAGAACAAGTGTGATCAGTGATGCAAAAGAATAACCACATTATGAATGCAATAAATGTTGTGCAATGATTAACCCACTGAATTCTCAGTATGTCTTACCGGAGCTTAAATATTTCCATCAAAAAAAGACACAGTTCTCTTTTTTAAGCTCTTTTTTAATATATTGCACATTGCACTGTGGACATTCAGCACCTTTCATGCATTTTGATTTTGTTCAGTATTTGATACAATTGAAAAACAGAACTTAATATTTGGTACAGAAACATTTGTTTGTAAATGCAGAGGACAGATGTTTCCTATAGTTCTTTATCAAGTGTGCACACACTGGCCCATTTTGGCCCACTTCTCCGTACAGATCTTCTCCAGGTCTTTCAGGTTTTGGGGTTGTTGCTGGGCGACATTGAAACACAGCTCCCTCCAAATATTTTGAATAGGGTTCAGGTTTGGAGACTGACTAGGTCACTTTAGGACCTTGAAATGCTTCTTACGGAGGCACTCCTTAGTTGCTCTAGCTGTTGTTTGGGGTCAATGT
>JAUZST010012978.1:0-10053 GCA_034779995.1 Parotocinclus haroldoi
CCTTAAACACCAGGACTGCTACATCACAACACCTTAAACACCAAGACTGCTACACCACAACACCTTAAACACCAGAACTGCTACATCACAACACCTTAAACACCAGAATTGCTACATCACAACACCTTAAACACCAGGACTGCTACATCACAACACCTTAAACACCAGGACTGCTACATCACAACACCTTAAACACCAAGACTGCTACACCACAACACCTTAAACACCAGAATTGCTACATCACAACACCTCACTTCACAATATAAAAAAACACATCACTTATAAAAAAAAAAACAGATCCAAGCAGAACATATTATTTAAAAATAGCCATCTGTGTGTGTGTGTGTGTGTGTTTAGGTGATCACAGCATTAGGCCAGGTCTGGCACCCTGAGCACTTTGTGTGTGTTATATGCAAGGAGGAAATCGGCACTAAGGGTTTCTTCGAGCGAGATGGGAAGCCGTACTGTGAGTCTGATTACCAGAACCTGTACTCACCCCGCTGTGCTTACTGCCAGGGCCCCATCCTACAGGTAATACCACCCCTTATATCACCCCAATTCACCCCTAATACTACCTACACACAATACACTTCCAAGGCCCCATAATGCAAGTAATACCAACCCAATACCACCATAACACATCTAACAGACCCAACTTCAGGAAACACCTAAACCTAACCCTGGTGTGCTTACTGCCAGGGTCCAATACTGCACACAACACACACCAAACACACAGTAACCCTCCAGAGCCTCATCCTGCAGGTAATACTTCCCCTAATTCCCCCCATACACCTCTAGACACCCACCTACACTCCAGCAGTCAGCCCACTGGAACTATTGCCAGGGTCCAGCACTGCAGGTAATACTATTTTCTCAGAATGCCTATATACAGGCACACAACACACACTCCACACACACTCCACACACAATACATCATAAGCACAAGGAGTACTCCCTGCAAACACCCAACTCACACTACAAACACACCTGACAGTTGGTAAGAGGATTCCTGTGAATGTTCGCACAGAGTGTAAATGCACCTCACAATTCCAAAGTGCTTGGATGACGTGTGTGTGTGTGTGTGTGTGTGTGTGCGTGTGTGTTAATTGCAGAACATCCTGACAGCAATGGACCGTACGTGGCACCCGGAGCACTTCTTCTGCTCTCACTGCGGGGAACGATTCGGAAACGATGGTACGAACCATAACACAAGCTACAACAAAACATAACACAGTGCATTGTACAGACTAGTATATTCTGACAAAAGCACATCAAACTAACTCAATTATTCCTGCTCCTTTGGTATGGGCTGTGTGTTTGTGTGTGCAGGATTTATGGAGCGTGAGGGGAAGCCATACTGCACTACAGATTTTTACCGTCTGTTTGCACCCAAGTGTTCGGGCTGTGGTAAGCCAGTGAGGGAGAACTACCTCACAGCGGCTAATGGCACCTGGCACCCTGACTGCTTCGTCTGCGCTGTGAGACACACGTTATTATTATTTCACTATCCTGCTGAGGACTTTCTATTGACATAATGATCACTGTAGTTAATTAATACAACACCTACACCTTAGTTACCTCATGGAAACCTTAGTGTGTGTATAAGTGTGTGACTGTGGGCGCTTTGTCTAGGGTTGTTCTTTCCTCGAGTCCTTTTATTGACTAGGCACCGATTTTCTGGCTACCCTTACCAAGGATTAAGCAGATACGAAAATGAAAGAACGAATGAACAACTGTAATAAGAGCAGCAAACAAATGGCAATAATGATACAAAGAAAGGAACAACAATAATGTAATATTGTAATTATTATAATAATATGTAATAACTGTAATATTTAAATAGATAATAATGAAATAATAAAGAAATAATAACAGTAAAAATAACCAATAAATAATAAAAAACAGTACCTTCATAATCACTAAATTCAATAAATAAATCAAAATATAATCAAAGTAAATGAAAAGAGCAATAATGACATACATGAGAAAACATAAACAAATACAATAAATACAATAGAGTAATATAAAAAACATGTAAGAGGCACTCGGGTGGCGTAGAGGTGTGCAAACACTGCAGGTTCTTCTACGGCACCTTGATGGTTCTGTTCTATGTTCTTTCGGGGACAGAGTCCATGCAGCCCTGACCAGAACAAAATGTGGTTAAAGAAAAAATGAATGAATAAATCAAATAATAAATACTCATCATGAATCAGTCTCAAAATCTATAGCAAACAACGAGAAAAGTGAACGCTGAACAAAATCATATATCTAATACTAACTAAATAATTGTGGATATTAAGCAAATTATTGCTCTCCTTTTTCTGAGCCTTTTAACATCCCCTGCTGGGACAGCTATCCTCGCCTCATACACATCCAATTGTGTCAGTGTGGTGCCCAGCCAGAGGCTTGAAATCAGATCTCCATGATGATGGGCTAGTGAATTAGAGCAGCAGAGCATTAATGTAATTTAGTTTTACGCTGCATCATTCTCACTGCCTCAGCATCTCTTTCATTGCAGGACTGTCTAAAGCCCTTTCAGGACGGCTGCTTCCTGGAGTTGGAAGGTCGCCCCTTGTGTTCGCAGCATTACCACACCAGGATGGGGACACTGTGTGCCTCCTGTTCCACCCCCATCACGGGCCGCTGTATCTCCGCCATGCAGCGCCGCTTCCACCCCGAGCATTTTGTGTGCGCCTTCTGCTTACGCCAGCTCTCTCAGGGTGTGTTTAAAGAGCAGGGGGGCAAGCCCTATTGTGATGCCTGCCATTCTAAGCTGTTTGTTTAACCCACCAACTTTCCTCACTCACTTCACATGTAGTCAAAAAGTCAAGGGACGTGCAAAGGGTTTTATCTAGCAAAGTAATTAAATTCTGACTTGCTCTGATTTAAATATACTGCGTTTAGCGTTATTTGGGTGTAATGAACCAGCTGTATGTATACTTTTGAGCACCTCTGATTAGCTCTAAACAAAAAAAAAACATCTGCAGGAGATATACCTGAATGACACCTATTGGAGCATACATTTGAAATGATAGAAAGTTTTAATTTGTCATGAGAATATTTCTAGGCATATGCATGTAAACTAGGAGTTCCCCTGGTTGGCAACACATGAAACGACTGACTCAACTCCCACCCGAAGGAATGCAGAGACTCAGGAGCCTCTGCTGATGTGGAAGCACATCCAGGGAAAGACCATTTGGGGAAAACCAGAGAAACACCAACCAGAAACCAAACAGAGGCGTACCCATGGGACACCAACTGGACTTAAGACCTAACACTAGGGAAACACAAACCAGAGATTGAACAAAGGTTTAACCTTCAGAAACACAAACCAGAAAATGAACAGAGACGCACCCCTGGGAAACACCAACCAGAAGCTGACTGGTGACCTACCCCAGCAAAAACACCAGTCGGAAATCAAGTGGCGGCAATGCCCTGGGGGAACAGCAATCAGAACCTAAATGGTGACTTACCTCAGCAAAAACACCAGTCGGAAATCAAGTGGCGGCATGCTCCAAAAAAAACATCACATGGAAACTGAGCAGAAGCATACATCAGGAAACACCATCCAGAAAGTAAAGGGAGATTTACACAAAAGAAGGTGTACCTCAGGCAAGCACCGTCCATAAACTGAATTAAGAGATATCCTATGAAACACAATGGAAACATTCCCCTGAGACACACCAGCCAGAGGCCAAACACAACTGTACCCTTGGGAATCACCAACCAGAAACCAAACAAAGCACACTCTGGAAACTGAACAAACGCTGGAGAAACACCAGCCTGTAAGTTATTTAGTTGGATGTTTTCTGTTCATGTTTCCCTGGACTGATTTTCCCAGTCTCAGCGCTCCTTGGGGTCGGGGCTGGATCAGTTGTAAATAATGCCAGACAGAGGTGCTCCATTACAGTAAATGATTTGAAAAAAAAGTTACTGTTCCATAAGACGGACGCATTAGTAAGAAGCTGCTCCCCTCCTAACACCCTGTTAGGCCCTAATTTGGATAAACAGGTACAGAAAATGAGATTTGTTTCCTCCAGAATCTTTCAATTTTTTCATTTTAAATATCGGCTAAACCAGGTGTGCCCAAACTTTTGCATAATATATTTAAACAGCTCAATGCCAAACAAGCTTTTAGAAATAGGATTCAAAGTGTTCTTAAACGTGTTATGAAATGCATTATGTATTTTCTTTAAAAATACAATTGTTTTTTATTACACATACATATATATATCACCCTGAGTGACATGAATAATGAATAATATTCATATTTTTGATCTGCTTACATTTTCTAAAAGAAAAACGCTTAAAATAACAACTGTAGAGTTTTTAACATCTTGGAGAAATGTACAACAAAATTTATGAATGATATAAATGAAATAAAAAGAAAATGTTTAGAGACCATTATGTGCAAATTCTCATTGTTATATTGTACTTGATTAATTAGCGTTCACATGCAGAACAACACTGAATAGTTTGCATTAGAAACATCTGATGTAAAATCAGATGAGATCATGATTTAGAAAAGCTTTTCATTTGTTTTTCTTTCTCTGAGGCTCTGAGTTTTACGTTTCACATGTCAGTAATGTTTGCTTACTGATCCTCAAAGAATCCCACTGATATTTAATTAAATAATGACATGTTCAGGGAGGATTCTAACCTTTAACCAGTTAGCATGTGGCCTGTGGCCCCCTGTGGCCCCCTGTTTCCCTTCGACACCTGAAAGGACAAATATCAACAGACAGACAGAACAGGCACGGAGGTGCCCAAACTCTAGCCTAATACGCCAAAATGGAAAATCTACAGGAAGGAAATACTTAAAACGGGTGATTTTAGGAGGTGCCAAAGTACAGACAAAAGCAACACAATGTTATTAATATTATATGTCAATTACTATATTCAGCCCTTTTAAAATGGAAATAATCACTATATTTTCCTATAGGTCTTGTGGTTTTTATCTAGATAAAGGCTGATTGTGTTAAGAGCGGGATTCAATTTTTAAATGAAGAAGCAGCGCCGGTGGTGCATGTGGTTAGTGCTGTTGCCTCATAGCTCTGAGATCCCCAGCTACACCTGTGTCTGTGTGGGTTTACTCCGGGTGCTTCGGTCTCTTCATATATTCAAAAGACATGCATTAGGTTGATTGGCCGCTTTATAACCCTCTTTCCCAACTTCCTGCCAGTTTTTGTGAGCTTTAGAATATGGTAGCCTTTTCACCCTATTCCCCTTCTGAAAAAGTAGTAACTTGGCTGCTACCCTGTCTTGTTTCTTGGTGTGTAGAAGACTGTAGAAGGGACAACTTAGCATCCTGATGTGGTTGCCAGATGCAACTATTGCTCACTAAATGCTTACCATTGTAGCCTATAGAAGTTGTATTTTTCCCCCCAGTTTTTTAATACTGCATACATATTTCCTTTTTTTGGTTGTAAAAAAGTGTTGCTGGAGTTCTGGAATCTGGAATCCCCTCTTTGCTTGTGTACCCACTAGGCCAGACTGGGCTTCCTGAATGAGGTTTCCATGTAACCTTGCTCTGTTGTGTGATTTGGATGCGTTTCAGCCTCCATTAGTATCCACATCCATCACTAATAGCAGAGCGAAAGTCCACTGTCAGAATGCATATCACTGATTAAGAATTGCACTGGTAATGAATAACCCTGCAGACAGGCACTAAAAATCTGATCCTTCTGCTAATGCTAGCGAAACACATGAGCAAGTACACTCACCGTAGGTAATAAATATATAATATTTCTCCCTGTGTGAGTGTACTTTTGTTACCCATTACTTGCCAAATTCAAGGAGAGATTCAGTGAAATATCCAATTTACAGTTTTTTCCACAGTTTTACCACAAATGAAGTGGATCAGCCAGGACTTGTTCAGGGTCTGAAGTTTGCTTCTTCAGATTCACTTTATGCTCCAGAGCTACGATGCTCATGGGCTCATCGGCAGCCTTGTTAACATAACCGGCCTAAAAAATATACCAAAATACCATTCAGCTATATAATGTAAATGTTTTTGTATAACATGCTTAAATATCCAATCTGGAATTGGAACTGCATTATAAATCCCCCAAGTGTCACAGCATCCGGTTTATACCCTCAAGAGCCCTGATGAGTGTCACATGGTAGAGTCTGTAACCCAGAATTTGCTGGACTTGAGAAGAGGTATACCCTGAACATGTGGGTATTCCATCACAGAGTAATCTGTAAATGCACCACCCAACCTATACGATGTTGTTTTCAAGATTGTAAATATGTGCTCTTATTTATTGAAATGTAAATTAGAAATGCTTTATAAAAGCGGTGGTCGATCTGGCAAAAACATCCTATCAAAAATCTTACAGGCTGGATCACTATCCACAATATTCATTTATAATTATGAATATTTTTCCTTTTGGCTTTAAGAATCATTTGCAACCTGAATCTCTAGAAATAATACAAATCATACAAATCTAGCTCTGTAAAATAACATATCTGTAATAACAGATACCACCAAGGCTGATAGAAACGTGTAAATGTAATAAAAAAAGTCGAAAGTATAAGCAGTAACAAGCAAAGAGTTTGTTAAATACATGAGGTGTCAGCGTGAGCAGACTGAATGTTGAACAAATGTAAGACTTATAAGCACTGTATATGATTTATGTGTGCTGGATCTGTGATCCACAGATGTAGAACTGTGAGTGGACTACTGTGGTGATAAGCTGATGGACCAATCCCAATCCATCGTAGGACACACCCACACACACACACACACACACACACACACACACACACACACAAGCACTGTCATGCACACAGTGACACACTAAGGGCCACTTTTAAAGACACCAATGAACCTAACATGCATGTCAGCGAGCCTCCGCTCTGCCCGTGTAAAATATACATAAAATATATTTATTTCATAATGAAATATCCCCTCATTTTGAGACCAGTTTATATATACATGCAGTATCTCACAAAAGGCAGTACACCCCTCACATTTATGTAAATGTTTTATTATATCTTTTCACGGTATAACACTGACGATATGACACTTTGATACAATATAAAGTAGTTCCGTCTACAGTTTGTGTAGCAGTGTAAATTTGCTGTGCTCTCAAAAGAACTCAACACACAGCCATTCCTGTCTAAACTGCTGACACCACTAAGTGAGCATGGCCAAATTGTGCGCAAAATGCCAATATTTTGTGAGCATCATTATTTCCCATTATTTTCGTCTTCCACTTCTTCCACCTCACAGAGCCTGTGTATGTTAGAGACCTTGTGTTAGGTCTGAAAGTTTAGGTCTGGAGACATGCTTGACCTTGACCAGTTTCTTTAGCAAGGCAGTGATCATCTTGGAGGAGTGCTTGGGGTCGTTATCATGTTGGAACACTGCCCCGCTGTCCTGTTTCTGAAGGGAGGAGATCATGCTGTGTGAGAGAGAGTGAGAGCAATAACACCAAATTAAATCCTTTTTAAAAACGAGAGGGTGTACTTACTTTTGCAAGATACACAATCTGCTTATGAAGCAGCTGAAACCAGGACCAATTCCCAAAACTGCATCCCCTCTCACAAACTAAGACTTTAAGTTTACAGTGGTAACACGTTAACACCAATTTTTTGTAGGTTTTTTTTGCAGTTGTTAAACTGTCTTGCAAAAATGTTTTGCTATGATTACTAATATCGATTAGTTTACAAGTTTTCCATGCTCTGTGCTATTAGGTTAAAGGTTGCATTGATAAATATCGGCTAATTTTGTGAGACATATTGTTTGTCATGACTGAAAGCGGGTCAGGGCAAAATGTGCATGAAATATGTGGGCTTTGAGGCAGATTGTGGATGAAATGTGAGGGGCCACCTCTATAAAATCAACAGGAGTTCGAAAGGTTGTCCGAGGTGTTTTTCTTTTACATTTATGACTTGGAGTAAAAAGGGTGATGGGGTTACAAGAGTGAGATGTCCAATCTGAAACACGACCCTCCGTCTGAAACTTTCTATGGCCCGTTTTGGGTTGAAAGCTATGTAAAACACCCAACCTGGCAACCCTTGGTTAATAAACAATGAAAGCTATAAATGTCCAAGGAGTTACAAGCATATGAGAATGTGTAGCATGTTGACCCCTGGACCAACAATCCATAGTGAGTGGACACCAGAGTCTCATAAAGGATGAGGGAGGGACGCATGGAGAGAAGCAGAACGCTGCCATAATGATGTACAAGCCATAATATTGGATAAATCCAGCGGCTATAAATGTAACGAAATATTTTCTGAGAAAGTGAGATGCTGTAGATGGGTTTTAACTGATTTATTGGCGGCTGGATTAATCGCTGATCTCAGACATGAATCACAGTCGGTGGAATTCATACATTTGTGTAACTCACATGGTGACCGGTAATAAATTCTGGGGTTCACTATGACACAGCGCAGCAGGAAGAGGGACATGAACCTACGCAGATTCATTATCAGCATCAAAAAAATATGCAGGCTGAGAACGGAGGCCAACCAACAGTAGGAAAACCTGATAAACTAGATTAATATGAGAAATCAGGAAACACGGGACTCCATTACAAGGTTCAAACACACAGCAAACTGAAGTACAGAGACCCGGACCAGAAGATAAAAACTGCTACCTCACTACTGTTTTAACTGAACTCCCTTTTCAAAAAACTTCAGTATAACTATTATATTTTACGTTTCAACTAATTAGATCGAATTTAAGGTATTATAAATTTTAGATTGAATTTAATTAAGCTGTTTATATTGTTATGCAATACTATGACACCAGACTATGACTAGAGGCACCAGTTAACCTAACGCGTATGTCTCTGGGAGGAAACTGGAGTACCCAGAGTAAACCCATGCAGACACATGAAGGACATGCAGACTCCACACAGAAAGGACCCAGGCTGCTCCACCCTGGGATTGAACCCGGGACCTTCTTGCTGTGAGGCAGCGGTGCTACCCACCGAGGGGGCCGCCCCGTGTCAACACATTTTAACCCTGTTTATCTTGGCCAGGGACGCAGAGTCCCCTAAGTTCCCTTTAAGGTCCCAACCACACGGACATGACACCTGGACCAGCCAGGAGGCACCGCTGATACTCTGGTGGTGGACTAGAGTACTACTCCACCCAGGTGTCACTAAAAACATGATAGTAAAAACCCCTATTGCTTTACCAGGTTCAATGTGTACCCAATGTCCACCTGGAGCAGGCTTAAAAACCATGGTTAGGGTCCACTGGTTACACTGGCTGCCATGTTGTCCCTCTGATGTCTTAATGCAAAAGTGTTCAAAAACGTATGGATCACTGAAAGAGTCTTACAGCACAACACTGATATGCTTCCATTCAAAGTAAAACCTTGTGTTTGCTGGTATTACTGGAGCCCTGCTAGAACAAACCAGGGTTGATACCAGGAATTGTGTGTATTGGTCCATCTGCTGTGTCGTCACTCTGACGTGTCACTGCACAAGTGTTCAGAAAATAACGGAATCACGTGAACTTATTTCTACAGCTGCAATCATTCGCTCGTTTGAGCACAAACCGGTCAGGACATGATGCTTAAAGCTGATTTGTTTCTATCGGCTTGTTTTCCTTAGTGCCCAGGTCGTTTAGCTTTAGGGTAAAGGTTTGATGGGATTAGTCAGCAAGTATCAAGCAAACGGGGTGAACAGTTTCCCGCATGCACTCCTAATCGGCGCAGTTTGGGGTACTACACGTTTAGAAGAAGTAAATGGGAGGAACGCGTACATTTAGTTACATAATCCGTACTCAATCTGATCAAAGTGAATAGATGGATTTGCAAGTGTAATGACTGGCAGGCCGCACTCACTCTCACATGACTGCCAGCCAGAGCAACAGGGCCTGCAGCCTGTTAGCGTGATAACCTAAACACCTTCCGTTTAACCGCCCTTTTTGTCCTTTATTTCCCATTTTAACGCCATTACGTATTGCTCTTAAATTGTATCATTGTCAACGCCGTTATCAAAACCAGCCAAACCTCACAAATAAGTTCACAGTAGAGTTGTTTTTTTTCCACCCGTTTTCTTCTACTATGCTGTACTTCTGATTTTATCA
>JAUZST010012979.1:0-11211 GCA_034779995.1 Parotocinclus haroldoi
TCTTGTAACGTCTAGCAACTTTTAATCTTTAGTAAGTTAAATTCTTACTAATACATCTTGGCTGCCCAAAGTTGGTCTTCCCACAATTTCTTACTTATAACATGTCCTCCATGTGTCTGTGTGGGTTTACTCTGGGTACTCCGGTTTCGTCCCACAGTCCAAAGACATGTGTGTTAGGTTAATTGGTGTCTCTAAAATTGGTCCTTAGTTTGTGACTATGTGCATGACTCTTTGTGTGTGCCCTACGATGGATTGGCGCCCCCCCTATCTGAGCACCTTTGTGCCCAAAGTTGCCGGTGGATTAGGTGGGAGATACTGAATGAATGAATAACATTTAAAGAGTTTTTCCTTTCCACTGTCTTCTAGGCTTGCGTTCTATAGCTTAGGGCCTAGACATTTTTGAAGGGTTCTGGCAAAAACAGGCTCTTCTCACAAGAATTCAGAATTGACTTAATTCTTTATCTACAAACTAGAGACTTAGAGAGAGGGTGTTAAAATGGACTTCTGCGCTTTTCACATTTTTGGAAGTGAAAGTTAAGTTTCTTTGTTATTCATTAAATGAATGGAGGGTACACTTCATTTTCACTTGAATATATCAGGGGCTTCTCACCAGGGCAGGTGTTGAGCTGTGGCCAGCTGAGGTTGAAGAGTATCTATGTCTTTACAAAATCTAGATTTTTTTTCCCCAGAGGTCTCACTTTTAAAAGGGTATTGAATTTTTGGGTTCAACTGGCTGTGTGAAGCATCTGCCTTTGCCAGAGCCCCTCACATTTGTAAGGCTGCTTCGAGACAATACTTAGTTGTTAAGAGCACCTCATAAATTAATTTTAGCTTTTCAGTGGGGTTGACAACATTGAGTGACAGACTCTGGATTTTTAAGTTGTTTTTCTGCTACTTCTGCTCTTCGGTGACATATTTTGTGGAACAAACACAACGCCAATTGTAGTGGTTTTGTGTTACTTCAGAAACTGACTGTTGCTTAAGGATTGCATGGTAACAAAAAATAATCATGATTGCAAATAGTTTTTTAAAGGCTAAGGGATTTGTGGAATCACTAAAGTTTGTAGAAGGATTCAAACATTTTTAAAGTGGTTTTAATTCTCTCTCAGAGTAATGTTCAGAGCATGTTTAAAACTGCATGGTACCACCAACATCTTGAAAACATTAGGCTGTCACTCCAAACTGGATGATTCTGATCAGGCAAGCTACAGAGATTCCAATGGCAACTCTGAAGGATTTACATGCCTCTGTATCTGAAATTGATCATTATATGTGACAGTATCTCACAACCTTTATGTAAAAATTGGCAAGAAACTAAAAACAGTTTCACATCGAGTCTCGTTTGTGCCTCTGGTGCCATGTGTTTTATGGTCAGACCACCTAGGCCAAGACTGAATATTTTTGGACTGAAATCCAAGCACTTTATGAACAGCAAACATCACTCTGTTACCCAGCTGAAGATGGACAGGCGACGATCCTCCTCAACTCATCTCCTTGTGTGAACAACTCAGAGCCTTGGCCTAAACCTGTGGATGCTCTGGTGGAGCAGTCCACTGCCACTCACCACAAAATCTGACCTCATTTGAACAAATCTGCAAGGAATGATGGGCAAATTTTCCCAAACGAGACATTATGCAGTATATGAGACATATGTAACATCAAAATGAAATGAAAAATTAAATCTCCCCTAATTTCTGTGAGCAGAAATAAACAGAGCAGTATAAACAGATCGGTGGCTGTAAAGATACAGGGTGAGTCAAAAGCAACAGGACACAGTGTGAGTTAAAATACAAAGGACATGTTGCGTGCTGTCCACAGTCCAAGGTTCTCTGAATTTGGCTATGAGTGATGCAACAGTGCTGTGTGAAATTGGTGGTATTTCTGGGTGTCGTATTCAGATTTGTCATTTTCCCCTTTGATTTCTAAAATAAAATGGTGTCCTGTGGCATTTGGCTCAGCCTTTATTAATTCAAGGCACTATCCCTTTTTTTTGTTTTGTTTTTTTGTTGTCTTGACCTTATGTCCTTAAAGAAATTAGAACTGGTTCTTTTGTCTCGTTACTTCAAATTCTTAATGGGTTTTGCTGAGTTTGTTAATTAACTCCCTGTTTAGCTCTTCGGTAAGCTGTTTTTCAATACCTGTCCATGTCTTGCTGTTCCAGCTATAAATACATTTCTTCCCAAGCATACCAAAGTTATACTTTTCAAGCCCTTGTGCTCACGCTCACACAGACACATTTAACGGAATGAGTGTTTAACCTGCTGCAGCTGCGGGCTTGATCACTGCAGACAACTGCAGTCACACTTGGCTTGTAAATGTCACTGAGCTGTCAGTATCACTGCGTTCAGAACATACCAGAACATACCTCACAATCTCGGTTTCAACACAAATAGATAGATGGTTAGACGTTATATAAATCACATACAGTTATAGACAGTATTGAAGTGTTTCCACTCCCCTCAGCCTAATTCAGATTTTATAGAATTTTTTTGCATTTTGCATTCCATATTTTTCCTGCACGAGTAAAGACATTTTAAGGACCTTCTTTAAAAAATATGTTTAGATAACTGCGGCAAGAATAATATTATGATGGGAATTTACCAACACAGTTGGAAATGGGGAATTTTTTTGTGTTACTGTATTCCTTGCAGCTCCGTCAATCTGCATATACACCCGCTGGCCACTTTATTAGGTATACCTGTTAAACTGCTCATTAATGCACATATCTAACCAGACACGTCTAAGTGGCCGCAACTGAACTGCTGAAGTTCAACCCGAGTACTAGATTGGGGAAGAAATGTTATTTAAGCGATTTAAAATCTCACTTGTTGCTGCTAAATGAGCAGGTTGGAATATTTCAAAAGCAAATCTACTGACATTTTCACTTGCAGCGATTACTAGGGTATACAGACAATGGTGAGAAATGGGTGAAATGCCTTATTGAGGCTGAGAATGACCAGACTGGTTCAGGCTGATAGAAAGGCAACCGTTACTCAAATAAGCACCCACAACGTGTCATAAATTGAAGCAGATGGTCTAGAGAAGCAGACTACCACATTAGGAGTCACTCCTGTTGGCTACAACAGGCAACGGAGGCTACAAATCATACGGCCTCATCAAAATTGAATAACAGAAGACATTGTTGATGTTGATGACAAAATGCTGCATAGTCTGACGAGTCTCGGTTTCTATATATGGTCAGAATTTGGTGTACACAACACGGACAGCATAAATCTTTCCTGCCTTGCATCCATGGCTCAGACCGCTGGTGGTGGCGTAATGGTGTCGGGGATAGTTCTTGGCTCACTTCGGGACTCTAAATCACACCAGTATATTTGTAGGTCGACCCCTTTACTTTAATGCTGTTGTCATTTCTCTCAGATTGAGCTACTGTCGAGCAATCTAAGAAAGAAATTGGCTGGTAGGGTTTTGCAAGCATCTTGCAGGCACTTGGGAAAATGCTTCATTTTTTTATGTGTAACTTAAATAAGTAACTAAATAAGGAACTATGCTTAACAACTTAAACATTATATTTAACATTTTGGAAAGTAGACTGATGCATAAGGCGATAAAGACTCACAACAGTGTTGTAGTCAAGACGATCCAAGTCCAAGTCAAGACCAAGACTTTGTAGTAGTCAAGTCTGAGACAGAGACAAACCCAAACTCAATATTTTTTCCTCATACCAGAATAAAAAGAAAGAAACCTTAATATTTGATCATGCGTTTTGTGAAATATATAATACAATAATATACAGCATGGAAGAATTGTTAATTTCTAATTAATACAATTTTTTTATTATTTTTTAAAGCCTTTTAATACGATTTTATTTAAGCGTATAGAGAAAGGACTGAAGCTGAAGTTATTGAATTGATATTCAATAACAAATAGACGAAAGATTCAGTTTATAAATAACTTTATACTGGACAGACACCTTTGACTCTTGTGATATGGACAAGAAGAATTTCGGAGTCCTCCTTACCCCACGACCAAGGCCGGGTCCAAATGTGGTCGAGACCGCTCTTTTACGGTCTTGAGACCAAGAACCGACTCTTGTACAAACATGTCAGCATCAGAGCTTGTTACCAATGCCGTATGTAGGTTTGTTGGTCAACACTGCTGACGACACACCACATTTCTGAAACCTCATCGTAGTAGTGCTAGTGTCGCAGAGGTCTAAAATGCTAGCTCACCCCTGTGATAACCTGGGTTCGATCCTGTCAGTGCCTTACAGCGAGTTTGGCCATTACAGACACAATTGGCTGTGTTTGGGTTAGGAGAGCCAATCAAGAGACCGTCCTGCAATAGTAACTCCAATCGGCCTAACAATGGACCAGTGTCCCTTCCAGGGCTTGCTTACGCCTGTGTTCAGCAAAAATATATGTTGGACTCCTCCGTGACCCTAACCAGGACAAGCTGAAATAAGACGCGAAGAAAAAGTGCGAGTGTTGATGGTGTGGAAAGCAGGGAGTGAAGTGTAAATGCACAGAGAGCATCGAGTAGCCTGGCTAGTGTTTATTCAGTGATTAAATTGACAGGCTGCACAAATTGGTTGCAGCTCGGCTCTGACAGCCTGTTTTCACAAAGTCCCAAAGCTTCACGAACACAAACACGGCAATCTCACTATTATGGCTCACACTGGGACTGGACGGCCCACCTCAGTGTGTTCCTCACATATGGAAAACGAAAAGCTAGTGACCCTGCTATTCCTGAAACTCAAGTTATGTGGAAAAGTGCTAATTTTGTATCGTGTCTGGTGGCGCGGTAGTGTGACCTGAAGTGAAATGTTTGCAGATCAGAAGTGTGAGGTCAAAAATGTAGTCAAGTTCAGCTGTGGACAGATTCCAGTGACCCCGACACACACACACACACACACACACGCACACACACACACGCGCACGCACACACACACCCAAGTACTGTATGTGTTGAAATTGACTGCGAGAAAAATGTCTGCCACCACCCCCTGCAAAGGTGTGAACATTTTAGCTGTCACTCATTAGATACAAATATATGGTTGATCCAGCACGATCCACTCATGCATTGTGTGTTAATATTTGCTAAGGAAAGTGATGAACATGCAAGTGTGTTTTTCAAAACAGGTAATAATATAACCACCAATATCTTACCATCTTTAATTGTACTTGACTCGTCCATTACGGTAGCTAAAATGCCGTGTTTACACCTAACTCCAACCCTGTTTCAGAAACCTCTAAAAAGTTGTATGGCACCTCAAATAATAATTTAAATGATTATTTATTTACAATAAATGTAACCTTGAACTTAGCATTTGATTTCAGGTTTCCCTTTCATCTACATGATTTTATAAAAAATACATTCCATCAGCTGAGACGTTACCTTCACAAAACAATTTGGCCACATCATAGAATGGAAACAGCTGTAATGAGGCCACTTAATGACCGAGTATTGTCCTCACAATGAAGCGTCGCCTTTCTTGATCTATAGATTTTAGTCCAATATTTGAGCCTACATATCATTGATATTTTTTGATTAGGTAAGAAAATATCGGAGGTCTTAAAGGATCTATATATATATATATATAAATAGGTTCCCCTGCTATGCTAATGACATGCGGTTGTATTTATCTTCTAAAACAATTATAACGTACCATCAGTGAGACTGAGGATTGTGTAATGTTGTTTAATAAGACAAATTGGTTTACTACTAGTTAGCATAGCTAAAAGCTTAGCATTCGAGTGAGATGTCTCCTATGATGCACACAGTAGCAACATTACTAGAATTGCTTTCTTCCCTAAAATATAATACTTCTTAAAACCAGAAAACCCTTTATAACCCTTTTATAGATGCTGAGAAACTGGTTCATGTATTTAGATCCTTGTTGTTGGATTACTGAAAGGTTCTGCTGATTAAATTCTCTACTAAATCCATACTAATCCGTTCTAGAAATGTTGATCCTATCAATCCTTCTATGCTGGCTACTCTTTGCTGTGATTGCTGATGTCTCATGTGATCCCTCTCGTTTGCACTCATGCTACACTTATAAACAGGACACAAACCAATTTGTTATTCCGGGTTTGGTCACATCGTAGAATGGAAACAGCTCTAGTTAGGGCAATGAATGACCTAGTATTGTCCTCACAATGAAGCGCCTCCTTTCTTGATCTATAAATTTCGCCTACATATCACAATATTTTTTTGATAAGGTCAGAAAATATCTGAGGTCTTAAAACGTCGGTGCTTTCTTAACCGTTACCAGTTTGTACATGTAAATAATTCATGCGCTCAACTCACAAAAGTATGGCGTCCCACTATTTATAGACTCTGTGGTCTTAACATACCTACATGTAACTACATATTCTGTTTTTATATTCTAGTTCCATCTGACCTCTTCAACTTATATTTTCTACTGTTATATATATATATACATTATAATATGATCTGTTTTATTTAGTATATTCTTCATGTACTCCTCAGTTTTATTTGCTCCATTTTGTCTAGGGCTAGTTTATTTTTTATTACTATTTATGTTTTTAATGCAATTTTATCATTGAATTCTTACATGTAACTTGTAGATTGCCCACATAGGCTGGGCGACGTTTTGAATCTTGATGCTCCCAAGGTTTTTCCTCATGAAATATAGGGATGTTTCCTCGGCACTTTCACTCTAGGTTTGATCAAATGGGTCTGTGGGAGCAGGTGCTTGTAATGCCTTTAGACACTACTACTATCCTTTTTTTTTAAATGGCTACAAACATGAAGTACACAAAATATTAAGATTGGGACTTGGGCACACACACACACGTGCTACATTATTAGTGCTGAAGTGTTGTCCGGCCCTCCTATCCTGGTCTGCGTGGTTGTAAGTCAAACAGCTTGTGAGACTCATACAGTGGGTGGTGATGACCAGGGCTGCAGTAACGGCTGCTCGCTGCCATCCACACAGCTGTCTGCCCATGTCGGCGCTGTGTGAGACCCCCCCTCTGCTGCTTCCCAGGCTCAGGGAGGAGCAGCAAGTGAGTGGGGGTCAGAGATTACAACCAAGGACATGTAGCCACCACTCTCCCAGCCTGTACTTATCTCGCTCTCTCTCTCTCACACACACACAAACACATACATACCCACTCAAACCACCCCCGCCACCTGCCCTGAGGCGGCACTGGTCTGAGCACATCATGATTAGTCTGTCTGTCATCTGTGGGTATGTGTGTTTGGGAGGGTGTGTGTGTGTTTGTGTGTGTGTGTGTGTGTGTATAGCGTGTGCATGTGTGTGAGACGTGCTTTGCCAGACTTTGCTCTCTCCCAAAAATGTCGCCACCCCAGAAACGTGTCCCAGGAATGTATTCTAAATGTAAGCAAAAACGCACTGGTACAAGTGAGCACATAGGACATGATTTCGTGCATCTCTCACGAGCATTGGTTGGCAGTGCCAAGCGAAAAGTGTTCGAAGCTTGTACAGGAAGCAGGCAGCTGTTGGCCTGGCATGCATTCGATCACTGAGAAACAGGAATAGAGTGGGAGTTTTTTCTCCAAGCTGGAAATAAAAACAAGTAAATGTTTTTCTTTAGAAGAGGCTCTGCTTGGACTCTTTAGTCTCACGTGTTTGTGGGAGCCAAGCATTTTTAATGCCATGCGAAAAGGGCTCAGGCATGGCTCTGGCACATTCCTTCAGTTTGTTTAACCTGCGCATGGGACGGTGTTTATTTTTGCAGTGCTGGATGCACATTTCCCCTGGCAGAAATCCAGAATCCCCCTTGCTGTGTTATCATTTATAAATCCTTTTTAAAACAAACTGAGATGTGAAGTTCAGGCGGTTGAACATCTACTGTGCTTTGAATTGTCCGGCCATTGTGACCTTTGTCCAAGGAACATTGAGGTGCCATAGAGGAAGAAAATGAGCTGACCATTCTACCTTTAACAAACAATACTCAATACCGCGGTAGTAAAATTGTCTGTTTACTGGACACAGAGTCTCTCAAACACACTTCCTTTGTCACCAGAGGAACCCTTTCTTGGGCGGTTTTGGGGAGGGTTAGTTTCTGTCTCACCCAGCCGTGTTGTACTGTAGGTAACGATGCATTGTTTTCCAGCAGGCTCCACTGGGGAAGGGTTACAGGAAAGAGGGTGGCGAGAGAGCGAGAAGTTGGCCTGCTAAGGCCCTGAATGGAGTTTTGTCTAGGCTGTGTGCTGAGGCAATCCGATCTGGTGGGAAACCTTTGAGACGGCCACAGGGCCACAAATAGAACAACAGGAACTTGGGACAATTGGGGACTGCCCCATAAAGGAGGCACTATCCTCTAGTGAGAAAGCTAGCCGGCCTTTACCAATCTAACATGTCCTCGAGCTTATCCTCTCTGCGTCTTTTCAGTGGGTTGTAGGACATCTCCCATGCTGATCTCCCATTATTTTAATATTCCTCGTGAATTAGAGCCTTCCACCGAAACTCAGAAAGTTTAATGACACTAATTACTAAGAACTGGAGATTTCATTTCATGCACTTGACACCTGTCCCATCTGCAAACATTCTGAATGAATGTTACTCAACTGATGTATTCCCATGTTAGCTGTTAAGATTCTGTTTCCTTTATTAACATGACGAGTGACTAATGTCACTTCCTGTGCCGTAAAGCCAACAACCAGCCTTGGCAGCAGTAGGACTCAGCTGTGCTGGCTGTCTGTTTTAAAGGAGGTTACACACATCATTGAGCTGTGTTCTAATGCACAGAGGATCTGGACAGAAGACATGGGAGAGTTGAATCCATTTAAACTTTATACAGGGCTGGAAGAATGTCGTACTTTTCACCAATCATGACAGAAAAATGTACATTGGAGATGCATTTATAAACGTCCGATTTAAAAACATTTTTACTGGAAGATTGTCATGACTTTGGGGTCTAAAGACTCATAGAAGCTCATCTTAGCTATTTATTTAATAGAAGTCAGACCCGTCAATTTGGAATTTGAATTCGAATTTTTCCCTGGTGAGCTTTGATATTCTCCTGCAGACGCTGGGCATTCAGCCAGCACCCAGTGCCTTAATCCACCAGTTTTGCACTTACAGTACTGCGATATTTGACATTTTCGTACAAAATAGGCTTTGTTTTAATGATTTTGCCTGTAACTGTAATTCAGACTGACAAATCGTTTTTTGTTAAGTAAGAAAGAAAAAGAGAAGGACGTCCTGAAAAAGACATTCTAATTTAATATCTCTGTAGTTTCTCATAGACAAGCATGAGATCAAATAGAAAGAAAAATGACACTTAGGTCTATTGAGTAAAAGGTTTTAGCAGAGATCTTAATATAGATCAAAATAAGAAAAAAAAATGAACTTAAAGAATGCACAATCATACCGACAGTTTACTATTGTAGATTTAATATCAATTACCCTATTAATAATTACAGTTTGTCAAACCATGGCTGATTATTTTGTGCAGTACCTCCCTTACTTCCCTTACCCGTAAGTTATATTTTCTGTTCTGCCTATGTCAGTCTGTTGACAAATAATATCCTGAACCATTCATTTTATGGATTGCCTCCTTACACACACAGTATATTTGGAGTTAGGCTTTTGATAAGATAGGTCTGGTTAAGAAAAAGGTTTTTTTTGTATAGAAAATGAGGAGGGTAGGTAGAGAATCAGTGACAACAGTTCCCCCCACCTCTCCCACACAGTTTCCTGAGATCTTGTGTCATATGATATACATGAGATCGAGCAGGGATGTACAGATGTTCTTCTTGGCACCTGAGCAGAACTTCCAGCCACAGCGGTGGAGGACAAAAACCCTTGCCTTACTACTCAGGAAGCATCTGAACAAGTGTGTGTGGGTGTGTGAGAAAGAATGATGAAGCCAACATGCCATGGCTACGTGAGAGTGAGCATGATAGTTGCTGAAGTTCAGTGGGAGCAGCAGAGTGGAGGGTAATTAACTTTGGGAGTTTAAGAGAGATAGGCTGAGAGCAAATGGTTAAGTCATTAAGAGAGTAAAGTGATGTGAACAAAGTTGAAAAGGAAGGAAAAGAATGTTGAATGATGTCGCGTTGTCTCTTCCCATAAAGTTTATTGTGGTGTTCTGAGCCAAACTCCACCTCCTTCTTTGGGGAAAAATGAAAGTCAAGGCGCCAGGAGGTCCAGACTTGCCTGGATTCTACCTGCTTCTACATCAACCTCGGCTTTTGCCCCAGCTTCTGTTACTGCATCAGACTGCCTGACTGGGAACAGACACATTCAGAGCATACAAAGGCCAACAGTGCTCGACACATAAAACTTTGGCTCATTGTTAGCAGTAGGTCCACACTGAATGAAGAGAATACGCTGTCCATAACTCCTTCTGGAAAAGAGTGTTTGTGCCATGACTACCAGTGTTTACCATAGAGTTGCCAGTTCCCTTGGCAACCCGTGTCCCCTCAGTGCCCTCCTGTTTCTGTCATTCAGTGTGTGAAATGCAGTAACATCACTCTACAGAGGGTCAAGTAAAGGAAAGACTCTATTTTAGGACACGGATGTTTTGCTGCTAGCACTAAAGTAATGGTATGCTACAGAGAAAGTGGGAGTCAGAGGCCACTGTGTTTGATGTGGCAGGGACACATAATGAAAACTGCCCTCTGTGAAAAGAGGAATAAAACCAAAAAGGCAAAGCAAGGGGAAAAAAAACATGGTTTAAAATGGTCCCCTAAGAACAAAGAGGCAAAACCAAATGTAATTGGCCTGTTCCTTACTGGTCCAGACATTCTGGCTCAGGGCAGGAGACAGAGCAGAGGGGCTCGAAGAATCCTCTTGACCACACCCCAACCACCAGAAAGAGACAGAGAGAGCGACAGAGTGAGAGAGAGTGTGTGTGTGTGTGTGTGTGTGTGTGTGTGCGCGTGTGCCCATATGTGTGTTTGAGAGAGACCAATACAGAGAAGAATGCACAAAGCACACAGAGTCCTGCCGTCTAGAACCTCTTATATGGCTCACCACAAATTCTGCATTGCCACAACAAAGCGCATGGCCCCGGCCTGAAGACACACACTCTCATGACAAGATGTTGCCATTGATCCCATTTCCCAAAAGCAGAATGGTTTGTTTAACCTCTCAAAGCTGGGCCTGATTTGCTCTGTCTATTAACGAGCAGCAGCTTATGGGAAATGTAATGAAACATTTTTTTGGTTTTATTATCCTTTTTTCCACTGCAGTATCAGAACAGTACCTTGCAAAATATCAATTGTATGTTTGTTCTGTCTGCTATTGAC
>JAUZST010012980.1:0-11210 GCA_034779995.1 Parotocinclus haroldoi
CCGGAGCCTGCGTTGCAGT
Organism: Parotocinclus haroldoi; assembly: GCA_034779995.1. NCBI lineage: Eukaryota > Metazoa > Chordata > Actinopteri > Siluriformes > Loricariidae > Parotocinclus > Parotocinclus haroldoi. The sequence continues at coordinate 20 of JAUZST010012980.1, forward strand.
GGCAAGCCATCTTGAAAAGGTGGCCTTATGTGTTTATGTGTGTGTTTGGCCCTATACAGAAAATAGGTTGTGGGTTTTGAATTTCCTTTGTATGCTGTTAATTATCTTTTCATTCAATTCATTTTGTGATAGTTAATTAGTATATTCATGAAGTCAGTTACTTGGTCAAAAGAGGGCTTTCTGAAAGGAGCATTTGTAGCCAACATCCAAAGGTGCCTAGGACCTTGAAATATATTGTTTTTTATGTTAGTTGCTATGACCAAGCCCAAGATCCTTGACATAGCAAGTGACATAAAATTATAGAAACATTATTAATTCACAGGATGTTTAGTTATCGACAGAGTCATATTTTAAATATGCAATATGTATTGGTGGACATCAAACATCAGCCCTAATATTTTCATTTCCTGAACTAACAGAAGGAAGATGCACTCATGCACTTTAATAAAGTAAACAAATATATTTCTTATTTTTTTTTGTTATTATGAATTAGAGTTTGGTATATTCCTAAGTCTTGTCTTTAATTGTAAACCATGTATAATAATACAAAACCATTTGTTTAAAGAAGGTTGTTTTCTTTATATTTAATGAACATTTAACATTCTATCATCCAGAATACTGTTTCAAACATAATCAAGTGTACGGCTTCATCAAATCCTTGCCTAAATTGGGGCTGTCCCTCCAGGTTGGATGACCAGCAGTGTATTGATCATTAAAGCTACAAACCTACCAAAATAACTTGCTGTTTTAGGTAGGTTGGGGGTTACAATGTTACTGAAGTTAATTAACTTGTATGTAACCGTAATGTAACCTCTCTCCGTTAGAAATGTCAAAACAAACCAATGATATTATTTGTTGATAAAGATGTCATAACAAGAGCACAGTGAGTCCACAGCTTCAGTCCCTCATGGGTTGATATTGACACAACACGTTCTGTGAAAGTTTTGTGAAGTGGTTCCTTTTTGTCTGAAATACAACTTTTAGAAAAAGTCTCCCTGTCATATCACCTGTACATCAGCGAAGAGTACGATGCCCCGGAACACTGATCCTGTGCATACAATACTGAGATAACACAGTGGTCTATGAAGTGAAATAGAACACAGAAATAAAACACTAAAACAAAGTATAATGTAAGAATGTAGACTAAGAATTCATATTTGCTAAAGTGGGCTTATTTATGTGAATATAACTTTAAAATACAAAGAATTGTTTGAGACAGTAGATGTGCTTCAGGGATGTAACATTCTGGTTACTTGCCAGACTGTTTAAGTTCATGTTAAACCCTGTTTGTTTTATTTAATATACAAGTTACAGTGTTAATTGTAGTGGAGTTTGGAAACAAAACTTTAATATATTACTATTTTATATTATTTATGAATGTGGGGTACTGCAGAGGAAGTTTGGGACCCAGTGCTGTAAAAGAATCAATGGCTTAGTTATAGTAAGGTGAATGAATGTCTTTGAGTGCAGATGAGATCAAAATAGAACAGAATCTTACCCCAGCTGTGAAACTAGGTGGTGCCAGAATCATGGATTGGGCTTTGCAGCAGGTCAGGACAGCTTGCCATTACTGATAGCAACTGAATTATTTCAGCAAATTCTACAGGAAAATGTCATGCCATCTGTTTGTGAATTGAATCTCAAGAGAACATGGGTCATCTAGCAAGACAACCTAAGCACACAAGTCATTATACCAAAGATTGGATATTTGATAAGAATACAATAAGAATTCTTTTTTGAACTATTGTTTTGTGTGACAATCTGATGATGTTTTAGGTTATATTTATTCAGACATATAATAAATTCCTATATAAATTCTTAAATTAGGAATTAGGAAAACACCACTGTAGGCATCCATGGATGGTAGTGACCTATGCAATCAGACTGATGGCTGCAATTAAAGAACAAAAGTTTCTTTATAAATCCTAAAGCAATTAATTTCTCTACAAACCCATACTCTTAGGATTGTAAGTGGACAGGGATTATTTGTAAAACTGACGTGAAAGAGCAGTACAATCTACTTCTTTTTACACCTTACCTATATTTTATATACAAACAGAGCGGATGCAGTGGAGGAGATCTGTGAATTTGTTCTTTTCCTCTGTCCTCATGCGAGCCTCTGTTCAGTTCAGGTCTGAACTGGTGGCACCTTTCACTTCCCGAAACCTGAGAGGCGGAGAGCTGTCATTTGCCAATTTGGCCTGAATGGGCCAGTCGGCAGATTGAATGTCGTTTTCCCACCAGGCTTCCCTATTGCTATCCAGTATGGAGGGGGACGGACCAAGGAGTGGGGAAGGGGGTGGGGATCAGTTGTAATGCTAGAGTAAAATTAGAGCTCTGATGGCAGGTAATAGTTTGAGATGGCTGCCACTATCGTGGATTTCCAGGAAGAACGCCACAGGGTCTCTCTCAGCCCCCTCCACTCTATCCCTCTTTCTCTTTTTCTCTCTCTCTGTCTTGCTGACCAGCCGGGTGCTGACACACCTGTAAGATTATCCTGAGCTAACCTCTGCTGTCAGCACTGTAATTTCTGCCTGACCAATGCAATTATGCAGCTCCAGTGCCCTCCTCCAGCTTCTGACTCGGCCAGCTAATCCTGCACACCCATATTAATTACTTGCTATGCAACAGATGCATAAAACATAAACAACCGTATTAAATTATGCCTAAAACATTGTCAGTTAATTTAAAAAACAAATAAATAAAGAACACATTTTCATATAACATTCTGAGCACAATGTAATGGTATATTCACACTGTTGTAACTAACACATTTTGATATTGTATCTGAGGACTTGTGTATTAACTTAGCTATCAGCATGGTGGTGAAACTTCACTACTTAGCAGTAGTCTTGATGTAATAGATAACAGCTAGACAGAGGACATAGGGTGGGGACATAGGTAAATGTAATGGCATCTGCCCTAGATTGGAAAAAACGGCGCCTGTCCCTGTTTCAAAGGAGCAATCCCTAAAACCTTTGTCTAAGAATATTAGATCTAACACATTTAAATGAACCCTCCAGCCAATATGTATGTCTACACATATTAGAGTTTCATTAGTATAAAAGCTCCCTACCCTCCTGCTTTCTGTGGTCCTCTTAGTAGATCTACTGACTGATGAATAGTTAACGACTTGTTAAATGTCTTTATTAATCTGCAGCTGTCACACTGACAGAGACAGAAATATGACACTGTTAGCTGTCAGTAGCCATCAGGGTAATTGGAACAACAATTACAGGCTGAAATGGATGAACCTCATAAAAATTGCCATTATGATGGTCATAGGAAAAAAAGCAAAGCTTTCAGTTCCGAAAAGCACATTTTAATATATGTTTTCCAGCAGGTTTATGAAGTAGCATCTACGGCTGTGCATGTGTGTATATTTTGAATCTCATTCCTACAATGTATGGTCACAGACACTATTGTCTCATTAAAAAAATTATTATGCCCATGTACACTGTCTCTTCTCCTTTTTTGTTTTATGTGTTGCAGTTTCTTTAAATGGCAGATCCAGGTCAGTTTCCCTTGCCAAGTTTTGCAGGCCACCATGTTGTTCATGTTGCTCAGCAATTTAGAAAATGTTGAATATCAACAATGGTCTTTGCGGTGGCATTGTTGGCTTTTGTATGAAGCAATCTCGGCTGAATGTGATGGCTTGGCATGCAGGGTTTTCACACTGCAGACTGAGAATCTTCCTGCCTCTTTCTTTCCACCAGACTCTGAGCTGCATGGTTGGAGGGTCTAACAGGCTTCGTAGCATTGCTCCTACCATCTCAGCGAGCCCACTCAAGGATGCAGAGAGAAGGATGGAAAGGGATGAGTTCAATATGGTGAGTATCTTTCTGGAAATGGGAAACTGCTGCAGAGGAACTGAGTTGCTAAAACAGTAATCAGAGAGGAGGAGGGGAAAGCAGGGATGACAGAGCTCTGTACCGTACTTACTTACTCGTGTCAGCATCCACTGGCATTATAGGCTAGAGCTGTTTCCCAGCCCTGGTTAAATTTTGGACAGACCAGTGGATACTAAGTAGATCACGTTCCAAATCATTCTGTATTATGTTGTTTGGTTTATAATGGTGTATGGGGGTATGGCCTCCCTTAAATAAAAATGATGTTTGTTGTTATCAATAATTAAATCATTTTGTCTTTGTGGATACGTTATGGTATTTTGTTTCAAATTATTTATATCATATAAGCTGGCAGTCTGAAATGTTTAGGTTTATAATTATTTTGTTGGCATAAGGAATTTAAACTTTCAGATGGTTTGAGCAGATATGTTAAAAACCACAATAAAAGTTACCACACATAAGCAGAATAGATGCGGAACTGGCCATTCACCATAGTAACATAATGGACCCATGATGTTTATGTAAAGTTTGTGTGTATGGGGGGTCACTGAGTGGAAGGGAATGTCTTTGTCAAGCTGTCACAGTTGCTTTCCGAGACGTGTTCCCTGTAGTGCTACAGCAGCAGCTTGAATTATGCCTCTGACATGTGAGTCTCTACTGCTTTGAGATGTCAAGCACTCTTAACTCCTGTTGAGTGCATGCATGTATGTATGTGTGTGTGCATATATGTATGTATGTGGTTGGATGTCTATAAAGTCCAATTAAGAACTCACTCAAAATGCACAAGTTGAAGTAATAAGTTGAATGAATCATTTTGCATGTAATGATTAATTACTGGGAAATAAAACTACACACCTCATAAACATAATGGTATATTTCATTATGGAATACAGTATTTCATGTTGAAGTATCCTCCAATTTTTGTGAGCAGTATAGTTTTAAGGGACTGCAACTGCTTGTGTTATTCTTTATTATGCCAGTTTTGACCACAACATTAGCTCTGTTGATTGATTGTATTCATAATTAATGAATCATTATGTGTTGCCCAAATCTCATTCACAATTCATATTAGTCGCCGTTAATGTAAGTGACTTGAATGCTATGAAAATTCTTAATTATTCCTTTAGTCTTTCTATTCACAATTTTGCAGCCAGGTATAAGTGTGGATGTGCTTTTCTTTTAAGAACCAAAGCACTTTTCAGAAGGCTTTATTGTTTAGACTCCTCTTCATGTCCTGAAAAGTGGTTTTGGTTAGTGAAAAGTCTGGCCCTTCAGGTTCTTTTTCGACCAGTAGAGGGCATTGAGCACCTGCATCATGTGCTTGTTCAGAGCACATCAGAAACTTGAGTTTCCAGAGTTCTTAGGTCATTGCTCACATTGGCATCAGCTGCGGCATGGGTTATTTAAGTGTCCCAATTCTCAGCTAAAATTGCCAGACTTGTGCAGAGGGCTGGTGCTAATGTAATGTGAGAGCTATGTTTGTTTTCACATTTGAATGTGTGAGAAACTTTGAAAATAAATGAAGAATCTGAAAATGTGTGCTTTGGTAAGAAGAGAGCGAACACTGAAGTAATAGTAATGATAGCTGTCAATGTGAACAGGTGTATGTAACCCAAGCAAGAATAAATAGTAAAACTAAATGAATCGTAAACTGAAAAGCTGAAAATGATCTAACTAAGAACAAGATACATAATAATGTGAAGTGAAGCAAAAAAGTCCAAAAGTAAGTTGCAGCAGGAGTAGGATCAACTAAAGGAGTTTTACAATACGGCCTAAGTATAACAGTCATTTTAGTAATAAAACAGAATGAGTTAGAGATAGCTAATGGGAAAACACCACTAAGTTTTAAAGGAAAACTTAAAGGAAATATAAGCGGACATCAGCGGAGTGGAAATAAATATTCTGTTGAGTTTTGAGTATCCAGACATACCTCAGCCTTAGTTATTTCATATTAGTTAGGTATTAGGTTATTTCTCATAGTATTTGTCCATAATCTCTTAGTATTTGCCTAGTATTGGTTGCATAAATGCTTAATTAACAATAAGTCAATTGTTGTTCAATAGCATGGCCCAAGGAACTGTTGTCATCTGGTGGAAACATTCCTGGAAAACCTTTTCTGTGTGTGGGCGAGTATTATCCTCCTGAAAAATGCCAGTTGGAAGCCCTGCCTTGAGAGGCAAATTAGAGCTAGTATTTTTTTAAATGAAATAATGGTGTTATTTCAAACAGCTGACGCCAACAAGTGATTGTAATCATGATTTGGAAAACCTTTATCAAGCATGGAAAGGTTAGACTAACACTTAAAACTAATAATGGAGCAGCACATATCAGGTACTATTTGAGTGGTGGATCATTCTCAGCACCGCACTGACACTGATGTGGTGGTGGTGTGTTAGTGTGAGTTGAGCTGGTGTCAGTGGATTAGACACCGCAGTGTTGCTGGAGTTTTAAACCACCACAGTGTCACTGCTGGACTGAAAATAGTCCACTAGGCAAAATGTTCGGCCACCAGTGTCCTGTGAACAATGATTACTAAGGCAAACTGTGCAACAACAGATGAGCCGTTGCCTCTACATCTATGAGTTGAAATAATATGGTAGATGTGTATAATAAAATGGAGAGTGAGTGAGCAGTGTTTTAAAACTCCAGAAGCACTGCTGTGACTGATCCAATCATACAACACAACACTACAGCACAACACACACTAAACATTACCATCACATGAATATCGCTGCAGTGCTGAGAATGATCCACCACCTATTTTGGGGTGGTCCTATAGCGATGTTGACTATTAGAGAAAAGAGTAGACACACTTTATAGACACACACACACACCAAATCTTTTTTGGCAAAAAATTATGTTGTGCGCTCTGGATCAAAGACAAAAAGAACCATCTAGACTGTTATCAGCAACAAATTCAAAATCTAGGGTCTGTAATGGTATTGGGCTGTGTCAGTGCCCTTCTGTGCCAAAAGTCTTTTTATTGTGGTGACAAGCAATGACAACAACACAAAGTGATAAATGCTTTGCCGTTCCAACTTTTTTTTTAATGTGTTGCAGGAATTGATGTTCATTAACAAATAAAATGATGTTGTCCAGACAAAACCTGAGATATATCAGATTCATACTTCCTGAAATTAAATGCAAGTCAAGTAAATACATGAGACACTGTAAAAATTTGTTACATGCATTTTCCATACTGTCCCAACCTTAACTGATAAGTACACCCCTCATGTTGTTGTGATTTTTAGTATAGCTTATATATTTTAATGGGACAACACTGAAGATATGACACTTTGATAAAATGCAAAGTAGTCAGTCTACGGCTTGTATAACAGTGTACATTTGCTGTGCCCTCAAAATAACTGCACACACAAGCATTGTTGTCTAAACCACTGGCAACAGAAGTGAGTCCATCCATGAGTGAAAATTGTCAAATTGTGCCCAGAATGTCAATATTTTGTGTGGCCACCATTATTTTCTAGCAATGTCGTAACTCTCTTGGGCATGGAGTTCACTCGAGCTTCACAGGTTGCTACTGGAATCCACTTCCACTCCTCCATCATGACATCACAGAGCTGGTGATTGTTAGAGACCTAGCGTTCCTCTACAGATACTCAATAGGGTTTAGGTTTAGAAGCATGCTTGGCCAGTCCAGCACCTTTACCATGTTTCTTTAGCAAGTTAGTGGTCATTGTGAAGGTGTGCATGGGGTCATTATCATGTTGGAATACTGCAGGAAAGAAAGGGATCATGCTCTGCTTCAGTATGTCACAGTACATGATGACATTCATGGCTCCCTCAGTGGACTGTAGCTCCCCACAAGCGGCAGCACTCATGCAGCCCCAAACCATGACATTCTCACCACCATGCTTGACTGTAGGTAAGACACACTTGTGTCCTCACCTGATTGCCGCCACACACGCTTGACACCATCTGAATCCAATAAGTTTATCTTGGTCTCATCAGACCACAGGCCATGGTTCGAGTAATCCATGTCATTAGTCTGCTTGTCTTGAGCAAACTGTTTGCAGGCTTTCTTTAAAAGACACTTCCTTCTCTGATGTCAACAATGCAGACAAATTCGATACAGTGTGCAGCATATGGTCTGAGCACTGACAGGCTGACCCCCATCCCTTTAACTTCTGCAGCAATGCTGGCAGCACTCCTGTGTATATTTTCAAAATTCAAACTCTGAACTGCACACGTGCACTCAACTTTGAAAATGATGATGTCTGTTCAAAGTGGAACCTGCCCTGTTAATCCACTGTAAACCACAGTCTTGGTCACAGTGCTGCAGCTCAATTTAATGGTTTTGACAATCTTCTTATAGACCAGGCTATGTTTATGTAAAGCAACTATTCTTTTTTCAGATCCTCAGAGAGTTATTTGACATGAGTTGCCATGTTGAACTTCCAGTGACCAGTACAAGACCAACTTTAATACACCTGCCCCCCATTCACACCTGTAAAACTAACAAGTCACATGATACTGGTGAGAGAATTGTCATACAAGCTGTAGACTGCTAAAATTATAAAACACACACACACACACACACACACACACACAAACAACCACACACACATAAAGAGGTTATGTGATGCTATGGATTTTTCTTTGTAAAACTACATGCCCAGTTTTGAGGGTCTGGCCTTGTGCTTTACATCACTTCTGTCACCCCTGGCAAGGTGACCATCCTCGTCTTCAGCCCCACAATTCATTTTCCTGTCAGAAGCATGAAGTTTCACCACCATTTGTCGGCCAAAATGAATTCATCAGTAATCCCCAAAACTCATCTCATCACACTCAATGTAATTAATTAATTTGGAGGGCGATGGATAACTCTTAATTAAATTAGGCCTCTCTTAATGAGGTCTTTACACAGACTAAATTTATGGACGGTATCTCCATAATCAAGTGCATGGCAGACAAATGAGATTTGTCTTTTTCACCTCAAATCCCTATTGGATTAGACATAAAAGAGCCTATGATTAATATATCAATTTATACTTGTTTGTTTTGTTCTCCAGGATTTAATAAATTACCTTGCATAATTAGTTCAGCCAGTGCAGCTGAGCTTTGCTTTCCCCAATTATTGCACAAATTATCATTAAATATTATTTAAAAAATAATTTACTGATAGGAACTTGGTGGCATTAATCATATTACACTATTAGGTTTATTTAATTAATTACTGAAATGCCTTGCAAATTAATTACACTCTTCCACAATATTATCTTCCACAGTTCAATCTAATGGGCCTTTTGCAAAGTGACTGTTTCTTTTTTATATAACAGGCCCAGATGAGTGGGATCTCAATTATGTTTGAAACAAAAGCCAGCTGTTTGGCCTCACTTGGAGCAAGGCAAAATCAGACTACTCAGCACTCCTGGCTAAACAAGAAAAAGGAGAATGTTTCTATTGTTTTGAAGAAACGGTTGTACATGCCACTGATTCAAAAGATACAACAGGAATAATTGGGTCAGTAATTAGCCTAGATAACAGAAATACTGCATAAATGTTGGTCTAGATGCATGTCTTATGTATTCTAAATAGTGTTTAATTTTACATAAAATGCTGTAGGTGTAACTTAATTAATGCAACAGCCTTTTGTGCAGTTTTAATATTGTTAATATTGAGACAATCTTATCCTTAATTCACTGTGCTCTAATGATATGAGTAGGGCAATCCTAACCTTCCATCTGAATTTAAACACTGGCTGCCATACTACCAAGAACTCAGTGTTCAGTCAAAACATATTTATAGTAATTTTCTGCCTAATTGATTTGGTGGTTTAATTGAAATGAGCTTTCAGTCTGTAGAAATAAATGGAGTTTTTAAACTATTTTCATTTAACGCATCATGTACCAAATGTGCTGGCATGAATAGTTTGGTGAAAATTCTCTCCTGAAAGTTGGAGATAATATGTGTAATATGTAAACATAATTGAACTGTAGGAAGAAATTGTGTATTCAGCCTGTGCGCTGGTTGTTAATGTTCGTGCAGATGATTGGAGCACAATCACTTTATGCTGCATTAGAACACGTCACATGTATCACTTGCTCAGTCTTCCGGTCATGTAGGGCACAAGCACTACAGTCATGTCTATATAGATAAAATATTAAAATGATAAAATATTGTGCTCCTGGAACCACAGACATAAATGTCTCTAATCACAGAATGTCATAAGGTCAAATAATATAATAAGGTACATTGAGAAAGGAGACCCCAACACAATAAGGAACACCTGCCAATATATTTGGTAATAAATATAGTGATGAGGATAAACTAAAAGGCATATCTTTGATAGTGGGATTGGGTGATATAGGCCATTAAATACAATTATATTACATACGTAGCCTGCAAAAATCAACAAAACAAATCAAATCAAAATGTTGGATTTCTTTTGGCTCCTACCATTTGGAGTCACCACATCAGATGGCCACATAGCAGGTTAAGCTTAGGTTTTATACACAGAATCCCATCCTGATGCAATGCTCCTTATTTTATTGAAGCTTTGGACCAGCATTAGGAGTCTTCAGTGCTTGTCTTTTTCCCCATCAAACCTATCTGGGGCTGAACCCAGCAGCTGGCTCTACCTACTAAGTCTGCGTAAAACTAAATATGCTTGTTTACTTTCAATGACAATTTTATTTCTGAAGTTGTCTTTCGGAGATAGAGCACCTTTGCCCCACACATCTAGAAGCTTCAGGATCCTCACTCTGCTTTCACTCAGAAAAGTGGAGCAGAGTGACCTGACTGGTCATGCTTCGTCTGGTGGATTAGAAAGATTACAGCATTGTCTGTGCCCTCAGGTATTGTGAAAAAAATTGGGGTCAGAAATCGTTCATGCACATTTGCATTTGGAAGTGTTGCAACAGGTGATGTGGTGGGTTTTGTTATGAAGTGGCATTTTTTTTTACTTTTGCTGCCCTAAAATGTTTTGTATATGCATTTAGCAGAAACATTCCACAACTATGTTACCGTCGCCCCCCGTAAATATCAGGAAATTTTGTAACGCGTATAATTACCCCTATCTTCTGTGCAGACAGCGATGACATGTCTTTGGGTCCTGAGTGTGCCTTCAGGCTAAGTTGCTCTCAGCCTTTAAACACACAACAGAATATGTGAGTTAGGCCTCCTTTGATCTCAAAGTCACTGCAATGGCAAAAGACTTCAATGGGCTTCCACACATTTCTAAACACATGGTACACCTTTGATTCCCCAGTAAATAGAGTAATAGAGACGATTTACACACACACACACACACACACACACACACACACACACACACACACACAGATACACACACACACAACTTGATTTCAGCTTGCAGAGAAACA
>JAUZST010012982.1:0-7500 GCA_034779995.1 Parotocinclus haroldoi
CTCTCTCTCTGTCTCTCTCTCTCTCTCTCTCTCTCTCTCTCTCTCTCTCTCTCTCTCTCTCTCTTTCTCTCTCTCTCTTTATTTCTCTCTCCGTTCTGCTCTCTGTCACACCCGGGACACAGTTTCTCTGTTCTGGGGCAGAACAAAGGGCAGGTTGGAGACGACCCTGTGAGGATCTGAGCATCCTCCAGTGAACAACAGAGCAGGATTGCTGCCTCTGTCTGGGAGCATTTCTGTACATGCGTCCTTCAGGAATGTTGAAGTGTTGTGTCGAGGAGTGTGTAATTCATTTTCAAATGCCTTGTACTCAAAGATTTGAGAGAGGAACCTGCAATCAACTGAACAGAGGGTCTTGTTTATCGGTATTGGTGTGGTGGTGGCGGTGGTGGGAGCTTTTAATGTTATAGGCAGTTCACCCTGTGATGGTTTATTCCGAGCTTCTGATAAAAATCTGATTCCTATGGCTCAATAGAACTAAATATGCATTAGATCAAGTGTCATCACTACAAGCCTATTTCTAGTAGTATTTCGGAGTATTGATGGACGTCTCAGCCTAAAATGTTGGTCTTCATTAGATAAGTGGCTCATATTAATGATAGGATGAATATAAATGTATGCAAAATGTGATCTTAGTCAGATAATAGGTGGCATATATTAATACATATGCTAATGAAGTTATAATTTACGTGACGTTTTGGCTTGTCTGGGGTCCCTTGCCCACACTCTCCTGTAACTGTTACAGTCGCTTTCATAACATTTTCATTTTAGACGCAATTTCTGTTTTGAATGACTGTGTTTTAACTTCCTTAATAGTTGATCTTCTGGTCCAGTCCCACTGTCGCTTCTGGCTCACTCATTTCTAGACATTTGTAAATCTGCTTTGAGAGAATACCTGTTGTAAAAAGAGCGAAACCACTAAACTGAGCTAAGTTCTAGAGTCCTACTCAAATGTTGCCATATTGGACCCTGTGTCTCAGGAGCCCCTGTAACAGTCCCCATTTGTCCTTTTTGCACCAAGTCCTGTTTGATCAGTTCAGGGCCCTTTTCAGTTCCTCCAATAGCCAGATCAATAGCTGATGTGGGAAACTCCGAAGCACCTGCTAGTATTCTGGTGAGCTAAACCGTCCACTGAGCTCACTAAAGCCAGACAGAATGGTCGCTGCCAGATGATCCATTGACATGAATAGTAAACTTCTACAGCTCCTGTGTTCCTAACTCTGGAATGTCAACATTACATCATTTGTTACTGAGAACTTTTAAAGCTAACCCTATTTCAGCTTATGTCACGTTCTCACGTCCAGCACACGCGCCTGTTGCTCTGTTTGGTTCCGGTTCTCGTGAGTCTCTCTTTCTTTTCTTCATTCTTCTGCTCTGGTAGCCATAGCAACCTGCATAGCGATCAAATGCGGACTCTTGCAGGTGACACAATGTGGCTAATTACTCTCACTTAGCTTAGCACTAATTAGAGTGGGCCGGGCTAATGATGTCGTCAAGTGGACATGCTGATCCTCCATCCGTCTTTTACCTTCGACAGCCTTCATCTCTCTTTCAATTCAACATTTCTCTAATTATCGTTAACGTCTCTTTACTTTATTTATGTCATTCTCATTTTCTCCCTCTCCTGCTCGCCTATCTAATAATCTCAGAGTCTTTTTTTTAAATTGCATTTCAATCTTCTCATATCTGTTTTTTGCGCTCCTTTTTTCACTTCTCATCATCTTCTCATCTATGTCTCATCTTTATCTCCTAACCTTTTTTTTTTTTTTTACTCTTTCCTCATTTCTCTATCTTCCATTTCAGATTCCCAGTTTCAGATTCTCCTCTGAAACTCATTTATCTCCTAATCTTCTCCCCCTCTTTTCTCTCTTCGCATTCTCCACTCCTGCACAATACAATTCATCTTGATTTCTTCCCCTCTTATAAATGTCATTATTTTTCTCTTCTCTTTTCCCCTTTGTCTCATAGTTCTCCTCTTGTTCTCATCCATTTTTCTCACCATTGTCTCCTCAAATCCACAGCTTTCCCCAGTCCATCTCATCTAGTCTCATGTCCATTAATGCTTAAACCCCTCCTTTGTTCCCAATTTCTCCCTTTAGCCTTTCATCTACTGTATGTGCTCTCTTTTTTCATCGTTGCTTCTCTCGTACAGGCTTTCTCTTTTCTCTTAATACTCTTTACTGCTTACCTTGTTTTCGTTTCACAATCCTTGTATTTTTCACCTTATTTTTCTTTCCTCTTCCCCAACTTCACGTCACTCTCATATTTTCTTCTCCCCATCTTCTTGTCTGTCTCATTTGCTTTACTCATCTGTCTCACTCGCCCTTTCCTGTTCATCTCTTTTTCCGCCTTTCTCATCAATCTTCCAATGTTCCTGTTTCTCTTTACACTTCTCTTACACTACTAACAATTTCCTACACAGCAGTATTCTTATTTCTTTCTTCTCTTCTTAATTTCTATTTCTTTTGCTTTGCTTATGCCAGTAAGGAATCATCCTCTCGGGCTGCGACAGCAATCTCTGCTGACCCTGTGACGGACTGGCATCCTACCAGGGTCCACTTACGTCTGTATCCTTTGCTTTCTGGGATAGGTGACAGACCTGGCTATGATTCGGGCCCAGAAACGAGTGTTTAAAACACAAAAATCGTTCTGTACCTCTTAGTGAATCAGATATTTTGTGAGTGTTATATGGTTTTCCCAGCTTGATCATATTCTTCCCACCTCCTTCTTTTCTTATGCTTATCTCATTAATCTCACCTCGAAGCTACATTACATTCTACTCATGTTCCTCTGTCTTCTTCCATCTTCCATCCTCATGCTTCCTTCCATCATCATCTTTCTTATTGTTTCTCATTTACCTCTCCTCTTCTTCTCTATTATCCTCATTTCACTTCCAGTTTATACAATTCTCGTCTCTCCTCATTTTCTCATTCTGTCTTCTCATCATGCACTGGTAGTAAATTAGCTTGACAGCTTTTTTGGGGGTGTTAAAGTCTGCTGATATTTTAATTATCTTATTTACAGCTCTCCCTCTCTCTCTCTCTCTTTCTCTCTCTCTCTCTCTCTCTCTCTCTCTCTCTCTCTCTCTCTCTCTCTCTCTCTCTCTCTCTCTCTCTCTCTCTCTCAGGCAGCTGGCCTGCATGCCGGGGGTGTGAGAGTGGGTATATGGTTGACCTTCAGGCTCTCCAGGTTTTCTCAGTGCCGGAAATGAATTTCTGCCGAACCGAGAGATGCTTTATCTAATTTGGCCAAGCTTGGCTGCCTCCTCTCACTCCATCCAGCTTTTACCCCTCTCACCTTAATCACACATTTCCCGTGTGCCCACTACGCAGGTATGCACTACACAACAGGCATTCAGACAACACCCGTTCCCATATACATCCATGATCTGAGAAGGTTATTATCCTCATACCTCATTATTAAGGTGAGTAAACGGCTAAACCCGCATATTGCTTTGCTGCTGTAGTACAGCTGTTGTAATGCCAGATTTAACAGAGCAGCCTCTGATACAGAAAGTTTGATTAAACTCGACGTTTTATTCCACACATGCAGCGTAAGCGTGAACAGACTGACTGCTATGCACCATGTGACTGGTCCTGACTGGTCCTGCTTAAAAGCATGGGGATGATGAGTAGGTCTTACCAAAAAACAACATGAACAAGAAGAGCAGTGACTTTTTTCCTGTTATCCAATCCGAGGGCACATTTTCTTTAGGCGTGTAGAGATGGGAATGGCTTATTCTGTTAGAAAGGATTGTTTCTATTTAATAACAATAAAAAAAGTTCAGTTTATAATCCATGTTTCCTCAGAGTCCACCTTACCCTGAGACTGCTTGTTTATTGTCTTGTTTTGAGACCAAGGCTAGAATCAAGCACTAAAATGCTACCAAACACACTATGGGACTATAATGGGACACTGGTTAGGTACTTAGCCTAAATAAGCCCCAGAAGGTCCAAGCTACTAGCCTTTAGCACAGGAAAGCTGCCACTGTTTAGACCTTGAGGAAGTCTTCTGTGTTTTTCTATTGTAAGTCTACATCAGTTGTAAGTCGCTCTGAACGAGAGGAATGTAAACACAAACACAAACAGACCTGACAGTCGGCGAGATACTGATACACAGTGCTTAAGGCCCTAACTGGACGGCTGTGAGTTCGATGTTGGACCTGCAAGCAAATTTGCGAACTTCCAGCTGCTGAGCTGAATTGTTAGTTATTGTGGATGCCTGCTCAGTGCTCTAAATCGAAATGCCTACAGGACAAGCAACCTACATTTGTCAACACTTTGTGACAGTCTGGTCTGCATGTTTGCTGCAACGTAGCTCCATAGAGAATTGAGGGACTGAGATCTTACAGCTTCAGACTTACAAATAAGAAACATTAGAGGAAACTTCCCGCTTCCTCCTCATTCCCTCGTGCAGGATCTGCAGTACCTTTGACAGGTGAGCAGTAGGACAGACCTGCCGAGGAACAGCTGGATGGAGAGTGCAGATGTACTGTAGATGAGGAGAAGGTGAAGGGGTGGAGTTTACTGACGTGGGTAAGGTCAGTGATTGTCAGCACCCTTTGCTCCATTTGCTGTTGTTTACAGTGGAGCTCCCGGTGAGGGAAACACCTGGTCTGCTGTCACCATCATCATCATCACACACACAGATGCATGCACACACTATGAAACAGGTCAGCGTGCACACACATGTACAGTTTGTTGCAAAAGTCACTGTGCCCATAACGTGTCCTACCACTGACCTTGGACTGCCACAGACTGGAACTGTATCATCTATAGCATCAAATCCAGGTTCTGTTTTGGATTTGACAACGGTTGAGTACTGAGGCCTCATGCTGAGCGCTACAATCCTGCCTTGGCTGTGGAGCGACACAGTGCCCCAGCTGCTGGTATGACGGGTGAGGATCTCCAGCATCCCATCTGCAACAAATGTGCCACAGGATACCATACGGAATCTGCGAGCCTCCAAAGCCCAACCGTATCTCATCCTGTGTCCAGGCTAGAAAGACACTAACCGGGTATTTAAGCCTCCTTTCATTTTCCTAATGACCTTATCCTTTCGCTCTCATATTCTTTTATATTATATATTATAATATATTCTAATTACTCCTTCTTGGTGAGCCCCAATCAAATATGATTAGCTGAGAAGAGTTCTCACAAATCAACCAAAATGTCATTCCCTGAGTGCTCATCAAACTGCATGTGAGGAACGTTATTTTTTTTATTTGCATTATTACTTTGACTATTTCATTTGGAAGGAGTGAAAAAAGTTGTGGCGATGTGTGAAGTAGCTCCAGCCTTGTCGACTCAGGGATTCCTATACCCCAGTTAAATCATGACGTGAGCCCTTCTGTCTCTTCTGTGTGGACGTCCCAGAGCTATCCATGGTCCTGAATGCAGGTTCAGAGAATGACAGAAAGCCGGAGCACGAGGGCGCCGGCACAAGAAACAGCAGAACTGCAGGCTCCCTAGACAGCATACAGTTCCATTGGGTTTATGTACACTTACAGGTCAGACCGTTCGTGCGAAAGCAGTAGAGGGTTAAGTCAATTCAAGTCACATTTATTTACCCAGCACTTTTTACAATGAAGCATTTTGTTAAAGCTGCATTCCAATGTTATATTAGCTCATATCTTCTAAAATCCAAGCCAAACTGTGCAAACCTATGATGACAGTGGAAAGAAAAAACTCCTTAAGCATTATAACCAAGAAACCTTGCTAGGACCAAGACTCAAAAAGGGACCCATCCTCCTTGAGCGGTGCATGATGAATCTACAAATAAAACTAAGGGCCTTGCAGAGGACCTGACTGAGGCAGGATTTGAATTCACAGCACTGTGAGGAAAACAAGGATGGTTTCAGTCGCTCCATAGCTGGATGTACAGAATTCCAATCAAATCACAAATTGAAATTGAAAAATGGAGCCAGGCAGTTTGGTGCAGCAGGAATTTGAAACCTATTAGTAGTCCAGCTTAGCCACCACAATCCTGATGGATTTGAACCTTTAACCTCAATTAAGACCTTGACCTGTTGGATCATTCATGGAGAACACAGGGATTTAAACAGAACTGAACCTGTCTTAAACTTATGGTCCTGTTTAGTGTAAGCCGCAGCCTGTTTAGGCCGAGACCTCCATTATTCCTCACAAGGTCTTTTCAGCATTATGTAACCCAGTAATTGTACAGTAAAATGCATCACTCTTAGCTCTTGTTTTAGATTTGTAGGTGGCACTAGGATAAAGAACGATTTGTGAGTCTCATGATTGGTATGGTGTAATCCAGTGCTTCCCAAACTTTTTCTGCAGGGCCCCCCTTTCGTAGGTAAGAATATGTACGATGGACAGGCACGTCTTTTTGTTCCACTGGAATGTATTCATAAAAAACTGCAACTTCTTATTGAACGAAATAACATAAAGTGGCATGCATTGCGTCTCTTAATGTTTAATAGCATTTTAACATGCTTTATTATGCTTTCGTGTTTCCTTGTTTGTTTAAGTACGGCTTATTAGATAGCTCAGTTAGCTCATTTAAAAATTTTTTTTTTAAATTATTAGACACTTATTAGATCACAGCAGTAACCCTCTGCTTGCCATTCAGTTTTAGGGGCACAGCTGTGAATATAATTCACTAATTGACATTGTTAAACACTAAATGATTTAAGTACAATGGACGAGAAATAAAGAACAAACAGATTTTTTTATTTGGTTATGCAACTGCTGCCTTTTGAGTTTAATGAATGACTTTGCTTTAGTGGCCTTATATGTAAGTTGGTAGGTTATATGGTTAGAAGTGGCCAAAACATATAGTTTTGAGCTGTTGTTATCTTGCCTGCAGCATGAAATATTATAAATATCTGAAATATTTGCTGATCCAAATATGAGGGGCATCAGTGGCCGTCTCAGCAACACACACAAGGTTATATCAGGACTGGATATATATATATATATATATATATATATATATATATATATACAATCAAGTCAGAGCAAATTTAGAGTAAACAAATAACCATGACTGTGGGAGGAAACCGGAGTACCCAAAGTAAACCCACACAGACACGGGAAGGACATGCAGACTCCACACAAAAAGGACGTGGACCGCCCCACCCTGAGATACAGACCTTCTTGCTGTGATGTGGCCACCGTGCCACCAAGGGGTATTATGGGAAATGTGTCTATAGTGAATTTACTAGGGATGTTCTGCTCAGCCAGTATAAAACTGAATGGTTACCGCCATGATTTTTAGTGGGGTAAGGGGCAAGGGGGACACCACTGGATGATATAATAAGAAAAAGGCTTCTGATATTTTAGTCGGATAAGCTAATAAGATATTTCCATCCCAGATTTGATCTGTTCCATTCCAGTCTAGGGTTGGAATGCCAGAATAGGAAAAAGGGAAAGGGAAAGGGGAAAAAATATCCAGCTGCTCCTGACACCACACACAGTAAATGATCAGGGTCAGAACGGGCGGGGTTCAGCACCAAAATAATAAGCATGCAGAGTAGGC
>JAUZST010012983.1:0-11209 GCA_034779995.1 Parotocinclus haroldoi
GCCCAACAAACCAGGTGGGTCTGCTCCAGGACAGGGGCCAGGAAGGATCAAAAGGACCCAATGCCCAACAAACCAGGTGGGTCTGTTCCAGGATAGGAGCCAGAAAATATCAAAAGGACCCAATGCCCAACAAACCAGGTGGGTCTGCTCCAGGACAGGGGCCAGGAAGGATCAAAAGGACCCAATGCCCAACAAACCAGGAGGGTCTGCTCCAGGACCATGACCAGAAAGGATCATCAGACCCCCCTCACACACACACACACACACACACACACACACACACACACACACACACACACACACACACACACTACATTCAGATTAAATGCAAAGAAAAGTGAAGTGTACTAATAACAGGTGCCCTCACCTGGACCTCGTCCGTGCCTCCGAGTATAAACACGTCTTTGGAGTCGCGATGAGCCAACACCACAAATTCCGTAGCCTTCCACGAGTCCTCCACCTAACACATAAAGCAAGAACACAAAGCTTAGCCATCTGCGCGTCGGCACCAACCCAGGGCCGCGTTTCACAGGCTGACCTTTTTAAGCACCGTCTCCAGAGCTGCCTCGCCCGACGCCTGGCCTGAGACGTCCTGGATCTCGGCGCTGTAGCCGAAAACGCCAAGCTCCTGCAGGGCGGCGACGGTGAGCGGTCGCTCCACCAGGCTGGTCCCTACGACGTTCTCCAGCTTCTCCCAGTGCCGTGCTTTCAGAAACGGGTTACGCAGGTTGGCGATCGCTGGCAACTATAAACACAGGGCAAACAAAAAAACAGCCCATAATATCTGACCCCATGTGTGACACGACGGCGATCGCTGCAGCTCGTACCTTTTCCCTCACGGACTCGACGCCGGTTTTAAGCCGAGGCACGACGCCGTTGGGCGGAAGCCCCTTCTCCAGCTGGCTCACGTACTTGCTGTACTTGTTCACCTGGGCGCTCATCAGCTCGGGGTCGAGCTCGGCCAATTTGCTCTGCGAGATCGAGACGCCGTGAGTTTGGGCGCAGCGCGCCAAGAGCGCCGGTGCTGGGGCTCGACGTACCTGCGTCCAGCCGCACTGCAGCTCCTGCCATTCCTCTAGCGCGTCCCACAGCAAACTCTTGAGCTTGACCTCGGCCCCGACCTCCTCCAGGGAGTCGTACTTCGTCACCTCGACCTGCACACATGGACCATGGGCACAATGGGCGTGCCAACAGGCCTAGGAAAACTCTTAAAGGTCTCAAAAAGTCGCTGACTCTAAAGTTCTTCTGGTAGGACTTGTAGCGGAAGGCCTGCGCTCGCAGCTCGTCCACGGCTTCCTGGATGTCTCGCAGGACGGTGCGGACCTCGGTCCGGTCCGCATCCAGGTCCAGAAGGAGCTTGTTCTGCAAATTCGGGGGAAAGAAAGGTGACGGTAGCAGAGCTCGTCCGGAGTGCTAACGACAAACTCTCACCCAGCGTCTTTGTTAGGGCCCTTAGGCGGCACAGCGGTCCGGTACCCAAGTTTGAGTCCCGGCAGTTAGGGGTGGGTGTCGACCCCGCGTCCAAGATTCCAAGAACAGGAAATAATGACCAAAAAAAAAGTATTGTATAGTGTATTAATTCTTGAGTTGTTCAATAAAAACACTTCGGTGACCCCCGTCGCCACTTGTCGGGAGACGCCCGATTCCCTGACCGCTGATGACATCATTTTACCAGCAGGTGGCACACTGCCAGCCCCCAGGCTGAGGATAGCAGGAGCGGGGAGGAACTGCCGAGACTCAAAGCTGGCATCCGCTTACTATTTGGGCCCGTACCTCGGCTTGTTGTTTGACCCTCATCACCTCCCTGTTGAGCTCATCGACGTCCTGCTGCACGTGCCGGCAAAGCTCGAGTACGCGGGCGTCTCTCTCCGCCAGCGCCTTGTCGATGGCGCTTTTCATGGCGTTCACGGACGGCCGGAGCATCGCGAAGAGCACCAGGTCCTCCGGGGGGGTCGGCACAGAGTAGGTCTCGATCAGCCTGTACATCTGGCACGCTGCCTCAGCCTGATCCTCCAGCGCCTCCGTCTGGAGAGGGAGAGAGATACAGAGAAAGATGAAAACGTCACCTTACAAGCTTCGATTCGCCTAGTTCTCATGCTGCGAATCCTCGGGTGAGATCTTGTCTTCTTTACCCTGTCCTGGACCTCATCAAGAAAGGTAAGGGAGTCGACAAACTCCGTGGTGGTCGTCGGGACCAGCTCCAGGTTGAACTGGGCGTCCTGAGTCTCTGCGATAATGGTGTCTATTGTCCTCCTGGCCAGCTGAGGCAGCAGACTGTTAACGACCTGCAGGTTGAGGGGACAGTCGTGACACTTTCTTACCACAGATGTGTTGCTCACTGCGTGTGTGCGCGCGTGTGTGTGCGCGCGCGGCCGACCTGTAGGCAGCGCAGCGGCGATGGCGTGAGCTTGCTTTTTAGCTGGCTCGTGTCCACCAGCAGCAGTCCCAGGTGTCTTTTCGGCTTAATCGCCAAAGCCTCCCTATGCTGGCTGTGATACTTCTGCAGGCATTCGCTGAAAAACAACAAGTCTGTGACACACACACGCACACACGCACGCACACGCACGCACGCACACGCACGAGCATGTCAGTGGTGTCCTCTGTGCGACCCCGTGTCTGCTGGACCTCCAGTTTCAATCTTTTTTTGGTTAGGGGTGCCAATACTTTTGCAACATTAACACAAACCGTGGTCCTGCTCCTTGAGAGCTTCCACATCCAGGCTTTCGTTCTCAGAGTAAAAGGCGTGGAAGGGTTCGAAGGTGTGGGCGTAGGTGCTGGCAGCATCAAAGGCGGACTGAATCAAATCCTGCGAAATTAAATGGCCCAGTAACGTACTACATAACGTATAGGATCCGATATGATGTGTAAAAGAAACAAGGTGTGTGTGTGTGTGTGTGTGTGTGTGTGTGTACCCTGATTTTTTGGGCTACGCCCTGCAGGTTTTCATCATCGCGGAGCATGGCCTCTAAAATCGGGGCATCAGCACAAGTCTTCTTTAAACATGTGTAACACAATCCAACACAAAAATATGAACTCAGGCAGACATTTATTAGACAATAATAATAAAAAGAAATTAGTGTAGTGTTGCAACTTATTGATAATGACTGGTTGTGTATCAGTAGGGTTGTACATTGTTGTTGTTGTTAATGACTGGTTGTGTATCAGTAGGGTTGTAACTTAATGTTAGTGCCTGGTTGTGTGTCAGTAGTGGTTGTGTGTCCGTTGTGTTGTACCTCGTATGTAACAATGTTGAATTCCAGCACCAGTGGTTTCACAGACAGAACGGTTTCCTTAAACCGTGAGATAATCTCTGCTACACACCCCTGATACGCGCACACACACACACACACACACACACACACACACACACACACACACACACACACCTCTCAGAAACGTACTGCCCACAAACTTACTAGTAAAGAACGGCTCAATCTGCCATCGGTATTGTGTCACAATACACACTGCGTAAGGTTATTGTATAGATGGTTACACAAACATTACAAACGAACACACACCTGAAATTCATCGATGGAGGGCTTGAAGGAGAGCGTGTGTGTGTCGAGCATCAGTTCTGTAACGAACATGGGCGGCAACGATGCATCTGGATTCTGTTCTGATACGCTGACCTGCAAAAAACACACACACACACACACACACACACACACACTCTCAAACTCTGCCACCTCACACAAGTCCTGTTAAAAGGAACTAACGCCATTTGTCGGCCAATCAGAAGAGAGCGGGCCTGATGTAAACTCACCTTAGGGGGCGTGTCCTGATGGCGCTCTGTACTCCAGCTCTGAATCACAGTGTGTGACGGTGTGTTTGTCTTCTGCTCCTGGAGCGCGCTTAGTAGGTGGCTGATGGAGCTGATGGTCAGTGTGTGCAGGGTGTTCATTATGAGGTAATCAGCCAGCCGGATGAAGCTGCGCACACACACACACACACACACACACACACACACACACACACACACACAAATAGACTCTGAGATGCTTCGACACTAAAGCCCAACACAGGTCCAACAAGAACAGTGGCATGGTAATAGTGCATTATACACACGGCAAACACAAGTGTGTGTGTGTACAAGTTTTAAAAACTGTACCATGCTTTTTAATTTGCACACACACACACACACACACGCACACACACACAGAGGTCATCCAAATATGCAGAACTCAAGTGGCACAAATCTGTGCTTGTTTGTTTGGGTGAGTTTGCTTGGGTGTGTGTGTGTGTGTGTGTGTGTGTGTGTGTAACTAAAAAAGCAAAACTCTAAGGCCATGAAAAACACAATTACACAATTACAGCGGCCAACTCAAGCAACAAAATGCGTGTCCACAAATGAAAAGCAAAGCACCAAAGCAACAATAAACACAATCATCTTAAACACTACAATTGCACAATAGCATTTAGAAAATGTGTGTGCGCGCGCGTGTGTGTGTGCGCGCGCATGACTCTCACCGACTCAGCTGTCTGCAGTTCTCTTTCCTGATGGCCTGCTCCATGTAGCTTAGGTTTTGTGGAACCTTCTCATACAGCAGCTCAAAATCGACACACTGCTTAGTCGCATCTGCATCAGTCACACACACACACACACACACACACACACGAAGGTGCGGCATTGGTCATGTAGCTCAAGCCAGGGTTCTGTATACCTGCTCTTACAACAATGAAATGATTAACACAAATTAGGGAAAGTGGGATTTGGAGACCCCTCTGGTAGAAACGCGGAACTGCACGGCATGAGCAGTCTGCACTACCTTGGTCGGGGCTGCTCTGCCCAAAGTATCCAGCCTCCATCAGGATCATGTGGCAGGCCGTTCCTGTCACCTCCTTCACCAGCTCTCTGAATTTCTCCAGCCGAGCGGATATCTGAACATGCGCGCGCACACACGCATATACACACACACGCGCGTTTACACATTGCCGCATGAGGTTATTAGGCCAGGCGTGTGTCCCCTCTCACCTCTCTGAGCTGAACGCACTGAGCGCTCTGGAACTCCTGGAGCGTGTACGTGCGCTGCCTCTCGATCCTGCACAGGTTCATGTCTGCGACCCGGCAGCACATCTCTCTGACGTCGATCAGCGCCTGCCTCAGCGTCTGCAGGTCGGAGACAGGTTATGTAGCTACGTACGCGGGCGGCGGCACGCGTCGCGTCGCGTCACCCGGGCGGGCGCACGCACCTGGTCGGCGAAGAAAAGGCGTTCCCGCAGCGCCCGCTTGCGCGCGCCGACCGTCCGGGAGCGTACGTGGTCGCGCCACGTGCGGAAGGCCTTCCTCTGGCGGAACAGCGCGAAGGTCGGGATGCGCGCGAGCCGCCGGTGGTGCCGGTACTCCTCCTCCCAGCGCTCCAGAGACACGAAGTCGGCCTCGCCGCCGCGGAAGTGCACGACGCCGCTCGCGCTGATCGTGTAGTAGTCGGACCGGTCGACGTGCTCGGACGATACGACCCTGGAGAGGCGAGACGCGGCGTCAGAGCTTAACCCCACTGCAGCCACCATTAAACGCCCCGGCTGCGGCTGAGCTACATTTTTCCCTAGGGCACTTTTTGGAACGCAGCGGCACTACGAAGCAAGCCTAGAGCGACGGCGGAAAGGAAAACCCCCCCGAAATGTTAGAAGGGGGAAACTTCGCTCGCCCGTGGGCAGCCTAGATGCTATTTGAGAGAATTCAATTTAAGTTACCTAATTATTATAAATTAATATTAATACTAATACTAATAATGAACACCGCAAAATAGAAAGATGAAACCCTATTAAAGGAAACACAACGAGTAAAATCAAATATAACAAGACGTAGACTACAACAAATTAAACGGATTATTATTATAGGTTTAATTACTTGGGTTACATTTACTGACGGTTACTTTCGAGCTTTTGTGAATCTGGTCCGTACCCCGCCTCTGCCGAGGTGAGCAGCGCGCTCCGGGTTCCGTCCCGGGCCTTCACTGCCCGTCTGGATTCCTACTTTTTCGACTAGAACACGTGAGCGCGAGCAAAGTCAAGGGAAAGGGTTTCGAAACTTTTTAGCGCCGTGGCGGCTCTTACTTCAGTTTGAACAGGTCGTAACTGACGGACGACCTGGGATGTGCTGGGGTCATGTACAGGAAGTCCAGGTGAGGGTTGTTCCGGATGACCCGAGCGATCTTTGAGGGCGAGCCGATCTGAGCGCGGATCACGTCCTCGGCCGAGCCAAAGGGCGGCGGCGGCGGCGGCGGCGGCGAGGGGGCGTGGCCAAGGCGCACGCGATGACTCTCGGAGGGGCTCCTCGGCCCTCTGGAGGAAGCGGTGAAGCTGAGCGTGCCCTGCACCCAAAGTCCGCGTTACTCAAAGCCGCCAGCGGACTCTAGTAAGGAACGCGGATCTGTTACAGACCTGTTTTCGTTTGAGATGATCGGATATCTCGGGCAGGTGCACAACGGATGCCGAGGGGGCCGAGCATTGCAGCCCGGCAGCGGGGGACGCTGGGGGCTTCCATCCGGCGTTGGTCAGCCTCTCCCGGTCCTTCCTGTGGACGTACCCGGGCTGCTTGTGCTCCTGGTAGCGCTTCAGAGCCGGCTGCAAAAACGGTCAGAACGGTTTGGAATAAAATGCAGTCGGCATTCTTCCATACGCCAAGAAGAGTCTTCAGAAACACACACACACACACACACACACACACACACTTTCTCACCAGCATCTCGAGCTGCTCTTGGTGAACCGTGCTGCTGCGGCGCCTCTGCTTCTTGAAGTCGCTGAGACTGAAGACAAGGGCGTCGGGGTTACGCTGGGGCCGTCCAGGACCGGCCGAGACGAGCCTGTCCCTCAAAAGGTCCAGGTTTACAGGGGTCAGGGACAGTGAAGGGGGCAGGCGTGGCCCTGCGTCCCTTTTCGGTTCGTCCTCCTGACCCGGTCCAGCTCTGTAGAGCGAGGACATGATGGCTCCAGGTGTTCGGTTGCTATGATAGTATAGAAATGGTTATGTTGATAATGTGATTATATGGATAAGGCTGGAGGATATGGGACTGCCGTAGCCTAGGGGTCAAGGTACCGGACTCTGGACCTGATGGTCCTGGGTCAAATCCCACCTCTGCCAAGCTGCCCCCAGTTGGGTCCTTAAGCAAGGCCCTTATCCCACCATTGCTTGAATTGTCAGAATATACGAGTTGTAAGTCGCTAAGGATAGGGGTGTGTGTTAAATGTCCTAACTGTAATGTAAATGAGGAACATTTAACAAAATATATTTTTAAAAGTCAATTAGAACCAGCTTAATGCCACACAGATTAAAACTACGTGTGTGTGTCTGTGTATTTTAATTTACATTCCCTATAAACGCGTGCGCTAAAAAGTTTGCTCGCGTGCATTTAGGACGACCGTTACAATTCGACATTTTCCGATAACTTCACACCCAATTTATGACAGAAAACTCACTCAACTCAACTCAGAACAGTTCAGGCGTTTAAAACTAAACGCAACATTTGCAATGAACTACATTATTCATACCCGAATTAACGTTCAATTCCTCCGTCAACACCAGGCTTCAACACTCACCCCGATATGTTTACAGTTGCTTAGCGATCTGCCACAGTTCCAACGGTTACCGGCTGTATCCTAAATCGCTCCGTACACACTACCGTGACGCGAGTACAAAAATGGCCACCGTGCCCTTGCTAGTGCACTACGTACCCGAGAAGGAGGCGATTTGCAACGCGAGGCAGGCACTGAGTTACGGAGCGTCACTGATTTTCTTTTGCTTTTTTTTAAAAACATAAAACATAAAAAACATCGTCCAAATTAAGGCATAACAATTTAGTGCTGCTTATAACTTGATCCCGATATAAGTGTAAACGCTATTTAAAGTTGGATTGTGAGCGATATTAGTGTTAACGCGAGCAAACGGTTGTGGTAAAATGGTGAATCTTTTGATTCAATGGATTAATAAGAGTCAAATAGCTCAGCGTTATTTGACTCCTAAATCGATCCCGAAATCCTTTATTGGGACAGAAATGGCATAAATAATGCGACTAAAAGTGCAGGTTTTGAGTGAGGTATTCTTTTTATTGAAATTACAGTAACACACGGGTAAGGTGGGGACAAAACACGTCATTTACAGACCGTTTGGGTTTCAGAATCAGTTAGGGCGAAGAGCTGAGTCAATCCTAAATAATTCCCAATTCAGCATATAGTGTGCTAGAATAGCTATATAAAAAGCATTCTGTCGCTCCTTGTGTTGCCCACTGTCAGAAATGGATTCACAACATGCTTAATTGAAATGGCTTTACTACATTTTTGCCGATCTTTCGAATTTCGAAGTGTTTTACGCATGCGCAGATTCATGCCCATTCTCGTTTGACGATTTTCGGCAACATTTAACTTTGTTTCCGTCCAAGTCTGGCCGGCTGACTGTTCAATGGTTAATACTGGCTGTATAATACACCTGTATAAACGTTATCTGTCGATTAAATATGCAAAATGTACATACGTTGTCGTATTTCTTACGAGAGGGCACTCAAATCTGGAGTTGAGTGAGCCGAGGACCAAATGCAGGCTTACTCCTTATGCAAGTGCACTACCCAAGCACTGACACGACGCTTTCCACAGCCTAGCTAGTGGCCTACGTGTTACCTACAGAGCGATTTGGGATGTAATCCGCTCTGGCCGCGATATTGCCCGGTTGGTTAGCATACTAGCGTTTGTCAATGAAAAGCTCAAACCAGTGAGTGTTGTCAACTCAGTTTGTGTATGATTTAAACATCGATTAAAGCGTCGTGTCTGCGCGAAGTGATAGAAGGCCTAAAATCTCCCCATTTTGGAGACACGGTACTGACTGAGTGAGGTTTAAATGGCTCTGTGAATAAACGTAAAGGAAGAAACGGACTCAAGAAACTGTGGCCTAAGGGCCTTGCTCAAGGGTCAACATACTGGACACTGGGAGCCACTCCTGACACATTAAATCCTACTAAAACGCTTTCATTTGTGTAAAAAGCGCCATCTGCTGTTCTACGTGGGTAATGACCCATTCCAGATTAAATAGGCATTTAAAACTGTTCTAATACACCTGGGGAACCTTTATATACGTGCGCGCGTGTGTGTGTGTGGGGGGGGTAAACATGCTCTAGTATGAGGTATAAGAGCAGATTTAATTGGGCGCATGCGTTTTTGGGGACATCGAGGGTTAAGTATGACTACCGACGGTGGTCTTTGCGCAGTTTTTGCCAAAAAAAAAAAGAAAAAGGGTTGGTGCACTGTGCTGATATGGTGCTTTGTGTATCAGGCCGTGTAAAAATAACCTATTAAGGGGATGCGACGCGGCCGAACACGCACCCTGGGCGAGCGCCAGTTCATTTTGGCGGTTTGCAAATTTGCCACTGTACCACCTGGGCGCTTTTTAACGTGCCGTGCCATCGTGCCGACGGACGGTGCCAGTATCGCGGTCGCCGCTCAGGTGTTGCGGTGGCTCACCCTGGCTCACCCTCGGACCGGCGTCCCGTATCCGGGGCACAACCGGGCCTGCACCGTGACCAGTCAAAGCAGGGTTAGATCGTGGAAATATATACGGTATATACGGCGCACTGGCCAAACGGGAGGTGGGCGGAGTCTTTACGAGGCGGTGCTCAGGTACATGTTGAGCGCCGGGGTGAAGATGAGGATGGTGCCGAGCACGGATACGGTGAGGAAGATCCACAGGAAGATCCGGTCCAAGACCTGAGCCACAAACTTCCAGTCCTGCACCACCTGAAACAGAGGAGCGGTCGTTTTGTTAGTCGGATCGCAACGGTGGGGGTGGGCGGTGCAGGCGCGCCGACTAGGGGCGGGAAAGCGTCTGCCCAAGACGCTGGACGGAGGAAGTGCTCAAGTTTGTGCGGTTAGGGGACGCGGCAAACCTTATTTTACCCCGTTCGTCCTGGCCCGTGGGGGCGGGGTTAGATAAGGCAGATTGGGGCGTCGGCCCATGCCAGGGGCGTTAACGTTCGCATTACTTACCTCTCGGATGAAGTGCTCCTTGCGGATGTGCCTGGAGATGTAGCGCACCGAGCTGGTGGCCTTCTCCAGCATGGACACCCAGGACTCGTCGTCTTTTCCCCCCGCCGCGTTCCTCTTGCCCGCCCTCTTGGCCCCGCGCTCGGGGCTGCGCTGTGGCTCGGCGTCCGGGTAGCGGCGCCTGTCGGCGTGGTCGCGCATGCACAGCAGCCTGGGCAGGCTCTGCAGGAAGAGGCGCCTGACCCAGGGCGCCATGGGGTGGTAGGTGGCCGACGAGCGGTGGTGCACGTTGATGACGAAGACGGTGACGATGATGGAGAAGGTGACGAAGATCATGATGAACAGCAGGTACTCGCCGATCAGCGGGATGACCTTGGACGAGGACGGGATGATCTCCTCGATGACCAGGAGGAACACGGTGAGGGACACGAGGACGGACGTGGACAGGGACAGCTTCTCGCCCTCGTCCGAAGGAAGGTAGAACACCAGGACGGTGAGGAAGGACAGGCCGAGGCACGGGATGATCAGGAACAGCGTGTAGAACAGGGGGAGGCGCTTCAGGATGAACGAGTAGGTCACGAACGGGTACGAGTAGACGCCGTCCTGGCGGCTCCCCCGTCGCCCGCTGGCGTCCAGGATCTCCCACTCGCCGTTGTCGAAGAAGTCCTTGCGGTCCACGTGGGGGTCGACCAGGGTCAAGTCCACCATGGCGCCGTCGTAAGTCCACGATCCGAATTTCATCGAGCAGTTCTGGCGGTCGAAGGGGAAGAAGGTGACGTCCATGGTGCAGGACGACTTGTAACTAGCAGGGGGAGTCCATGTGACCGTGCCGTTATATTTCACTATGGCTTTGGTCATCAGCGACCCCTCGAAACGGCCATCAGCGCTGAGAAGGGCAAAACAAGCAGACGCCATCTTTAATAACAGATGTAATGACTGTGTATTCAGAGTTATACTGTCTGTACCTTTAATCACATATCTACTGTCTGTACCTTTAATCACATATCTACTGACTGTACCTTTAATCACAGATATGCTGTCTGTACCTTTAATCACAGATATACTGTCTGCACCTTTAATCACAGATATACTGTCTGTCCCTTTAATCACAGATATACTGTCTGCACCTTTAATCACAAATATGCTGTCTGTACCTTTAATCACAGATATGCTGTCTGTACCTTTAATCACAGATATGCTGTCTGTACCTTTAATCACAGATATGCTGTCTGTACCTTTAATC
>JAUZST010012984.1:0-11209 GCA_034779995.1 Parotocinclus haroldoi
TTTTTGTTTTTTCTGATGCGAAGTATCTTCATCTATGTGAAGTTTTCTGCATCCTATCTATTACAATTTACATGTCATGTCTGTCTGTAAAATACACATTTCATTCTTTTTTTCTGCAGTGTCAGTCAGTGATCAGCAGCTCTCTGAAGGTGGCTAATGCATTGGCAGATGACGTGGACTCTCATATTTTCCCTTTCAGTGTCTTTGGCAAAGGTTTGATTAAGAAGTGCAAGACCAGTCCTGATGCTTTCATTCAAATTGCCCTCCAGCTCGCCCACTTCAGGGTAACCATACTAATAATCATTCATTCCACTCTAGGTTTATGTTTAGGATTTGAACCAGAGTACTAACATGAAATCACCATCTCTTCACTCTCCCATATGTCAGGATAAGGGCAAGTTCTGCCTGACGTACGAGGCGTCCATGACACGGCTGTTTCGAGAGGGTCGCACAGAAACCGTTCGCTCCTGCACCGTACAGAGTTGTAACTTTGTCCGTGCTATGATGGATGAAAAACAGACTGTAAGACTTACAACATATCTTTTAATTAGGACCTGTCAATCCATGGTTTACGTACAAGTACACATGCTCACCAAGTGGCTTGATGTATAAATACTGTAAGTGATATTTATGAATAGCACCATGAAAAGGGAATATGCAATTTATGTGGTTTATACTTAAAAATAACCTTGATGTTGAATATATTTGATACACTGTTTGATTTGGCAACTCTGCTGACTGTATGACAGACTGCGCCAAAACTACACTCTTAATATACATATAAAGTCATGATTAACTGGTATAGTATAATCATAGACAAACTGAGAAAAGATGTTGTAGAAACTTCACATTCTGATTGACTGTAAAATAGCCATATATATAAATCATATTGTATTTGGTATTTGGTTTTTCATTCTTACTTTAGAGAGAGGAAAGGATGAGATTGCTGAAAATAGCAGCAGATAAGCATCAAGACCTCTACAGATTAGCCATGACAGGTAAAGGTATCGACCGCCATCTGTTCTGCCTCTACGTGGTGTCCAAATACCTGGGAGAGGACTCTCCCTTCCTTAAAGAGGTGAGAAATACTGTACAGCAAACTCTACACCAAACCTGGCCATGACTAAGATCTAGTATGAAGACAATAAATAGTGAATTGTCTGTAACTGCATGAAGTGGAATATTCTGTAATTTTGTGTAGGTGCTGTCTGAGCCATGGAGATTGTCCACAAGTCAGACTCCTCTCCAGCAGCCGGAAATGTTTGATTTGAAAAAGCACCCTGAATATGTCACCAGTGGAGGTGGTTTTGGGCCGGTATGTCCTGGAATTTAATAGTTTGTTTATGTCCTTTGTTAAAGACAATCTTAGTAGTGGGTGGTGGCATAGTGACAACAGCCATCTGCTATTATTATTATTATTTGTATTTTTTTAAAATTACATTTGAACCATGCTATATTCTAGTCAGCCCTGTAATTGACTCGCTTTTGTCTAGGGTGTGGTTTCCATTGCCAGTCGTGTCTGTGTGACACTTGTAGCACTGGTATAATATTTTCAAATAATACTTAAGTGTCACTTAGGTCAACATCTGTTTGCTAGCCCTCCTTGATTCAATTCCAACCAAATCAGGAAGGAGAGGCTAGTTAGGTAGCTTGTCCACCAGCACTGCACAGTACCCATTCACATTCAGGAACATGCTCGTATGCGCCATGATAGTTTCACTCCTAGTGAATCTGACTGGCTACTATCAACATAATGATAGAGGTTTAAATATTTAATATTAAATATTAATGAACATCCAAAGAAACATTTTTGTTGTAATGAAAATAAGCGTAAGACAGAAAATCTGTGAGCACTATAATGTACATTTTATGTAATTATCTGTGTTCGTAATACTAAAAGTAAGAGTTTTACTATCATATGGTTTATTTTAATTTCCAAAGGCCAGGTTTAAGGAACAAGTCGTCATCATCAAAAGAATTAATTTAATGCCCACATATTTTTCTATATAAGGTGGCAGATGATGGTTATGGAGTATCTTATATTATTCTTGGTGAAGACCTCATCAACTTCCACATATCCAGCAAACATTCCAGTCCAGAGACCGTAAGTACTTCATGGTTACTGTTTACAAAATTCAGGAATTTTAATGTTGATATTTGCATTGTTTACTGAAGGGACTATTTTGTCTGCTTCAAACATTGTGTTTCTGTAGGACTCTCATCGTTTTGGCAGTCACATTAAGCAGGCCATGCTTGACATCTTGGATCTGTTTCATTTTGACAAAAAGGCTAATAAATGAACAATCTGTTCTCTATTAACAAAATGGATTTGATTTTATTGAAAGGCTCTTTTAGCTTCTTCACAGGCATGTACAGAGCTTGTACAAAAGAATTATTTGTTAATGTATGATTGAGAAAATAGGAAAATGGGAAATTCAATTGTGTGAATCTTGAAAATAAGTGGACATGTTATTCTTGTAATGTTTTTTTCTTCTTGTTCACTAGGTCCATTAAATATTTGATTGTATTAGTCTCCAATGCTTAAACCTCTGGAGTCCCTCAGCAGCAATAGCTTCGTTTTCATGTTGAATTGTATAGCAGAACTTGCAAGACGCACATGACGCTGAGAACATGTTATATGCAAATTCAATGCAATGTTTTTAAAGGAATATTTCATACTCAGGTTAAAACTGTATGAAAGTGCATGTATTAGTGACACTGAAGTACAATAGTCACTAGAGGGAGTCCTTACGACATTGAAACTGTGTTACTACCCGACAAGGTTGTCTTTGTTTTTCTTTTCTTTTTTCGACTTTACATTTCATGTGCATTATTTGTACAGGGCAAATGTATGCATCACCTGAAGTCATTTCTCAACTTGTTGAACTCTCATGAACTCCAAGTGGGACAAATATTCTCTCAAAGGTTAAATACTAAGCAAAACTCAGTTCAATGTATTCGGTGGCTTTGAGCATCCTTACCGAGAAAATGACTGGTGGATAGTATGAAGGCATATAACTGTTTTGTGATTTTGGAAAAAAAAACATTTGTCCAGGAGCAGTGTGTGCAAATTGTTTCATATTCTGATTGCCAAGCTCATGGCTATCGCCAGTTAACCTTAAAAGTGGTGATCTTAAGTCACTCAGGGTTTGAATTTCTCACACTCTGTAGCCACTGGGATAAAGTTGCTACCAGATGATGACATTTAAACAGGTTGGAACAAACACTCGGCTACAGACAGTGGGCAGTCTGTAACCATGAAAGGACAAAGGGTTGTATGTATATTGTTCATTAATGACAGAACGTGTGCTATTTATTTATCCATGTTATCAGGATGCATTTTGTTTAATGGAAAGGGTGTGCTTATTAGTCTCTTTGCTGTAATCATATGACTGTAAAAAGTGCTGATAGAAAATAAACATTGACTGGGAAGAAGTGTCGTTCAGTTTCGTTCTGTAATAATGGCAGAAGCTTTATTAGACATGGCAGTGGGCCCTGCCACGCTGAAAAAAAAATGCTCAGTAATGGTTTGAGGAACTATTCAACGAGTTCAAGGTGATGATCTGGTTTACAAATTACCCAGAGCTCAATGCATCTGTAAGTATGGTGAAAAGCAAGTTTGGTCCATTGGTCCATGGATATGCCACTTTACAACTGGTACAAGTGGGACTTAGTATTAGGCAGGTGGTTTGAATGTTATGGCTGAAAAGTGTGTGCGTGCGTGTGTGTGTGCGTGTGTGCGTGTGTGCGTGCGTGCGTGCGTGCGTGCGTGCGTGCGTGCGTGTGTGCGTGCATGCATGTGTGCGTGCGTGTGTGTGTGTGTGTGTGTGTGTGTGAGAGAGAAAGAACCATGCAAGATTGATGAGATTTATTTTGTGGTCATTTGATCCATTTTTGGGTCAAAATACAACATGGTTGTACTCTCTTTTGCATTTGGAAGTATTTTCTTTCCTTGTGCCATAGGTTCAACCGAATGCTGGAAACATCCCTCAGATATTTTATTCCATATTGATGTGATAGCATCACATCAAGCATTGCTACAGATTTGTTGGCTGCACTTCCATAATTTCCACATTTTTTTCCACCACATCTCAAATGTGGATTTAAGGTCTGCTGACTGTGGAGGCCATTTGATTACAGTGAACTCATTGTCATTTTCAGTTTGAGATTATATGAGTTATACACATGGTGTCTTATGATGCTGTAACTGCAGTCATAAACTGAATGGTCATGTTTAGCAACCATACTCGAATAAGGTGTGGCATTTAAACAAGACTCAATTTATGACTAAATTATGCCAAGCTTAACTATAGTCATGTATGAGTTGAACAACATACATCAGCTCCTTCTTCAACAATCTTTCATGGAGTTCATGAAACTTTATCCAAGAGTTTACAACTAACTACTGCAGCACAGTTTCCTGGTGGTATAGGTGTCTTCTAGGTGGCCTGTGCTTAATGGCACAAAAAATCACTTGGCTAGGTAACGTGAAAGTAAAGACTGCAAGAAATAAGTGTATCTAAGGACTGTAAAGGTGCGAGCCTAGTCTATAGTGCTGGATGGTGGGGATAAGTGTGTGGAACAGACAGGTTCCACTTGAATGAAAAATGTCTTTGTTAATACTTTATAAAGTATGAAGAGTTTATGATTCAGACTATGAAGTGTCCGTCTCCTGATTTGGGGCAATACTGAGACCCTACTCACTCACTATGCTTACAAAGAGCATGCTTGGAGAACATTCTTAGCTGTTTTCCAAAGGTCCTGGGAAGGGTATATTGCTATTGGCAAGATGAATACTGAAGGTGAAAGCAAATGCCATCAGTAAAGGTAGCCGTTGGAGAAAGAAGCACCACCCTGCAAACTCCTGTGATTTGGTTATGGCAGAAGAAGACCCTTGGCTTCATATAAGGGCATTCGAATAGCCTCTCACTGTGGTGGGATGTCTACAGCGACCACAGGGGGGAACTAAATTCATTAGAATACCTTGTAGCGACCAAACTTTGCCAAAAATAATGAAAGGCAGCAATGCTAGCACAAAGTTCTCTGGGAAGACAGGATGAAAAGGTCCATGAATGGAAAAGGTCCCCCACACAAACATGATCAATGGCCAATGTCATCTCAAGCAAGGTTTACTTTTAACAAGGTCAGTGTGGAATTAGGAGTTTTACCTACAGTTAAATATAGGACTGCTTGCGTGGGATAGTGCTGATAGCCCGCTTTAATCTGGGGATGTTAAAGCCTTCACGGGGTGACAGATATCTCATGAAGGAGAAACAGGAAGTTGGCACAAATGACTTTGACCACAATGGTGTGCCCAAATTACCCAACAGTTTCCGCTGGTGAGCTTCGATTTCAAGGCCACATTCCTGGTCATTCCAGCCCCCCTAAAGGCATTTAAGACTGGTGAGGTGCTCAATGTAATGTTACACTGTACATAATTTCCACTGTTTATTAGCACAATCTGTCACCTCTTAGATATCAGGTATGAAAACACATACAGAAGTTTAAGTTGTTTTTCAATAAGTGTGCTCAGAAATCTATTGACTGTACCATACACTGAAACAGTACACCTTGACTTGCACTTTCTAAAAGTAGCCTAGGAGCAAAGGCTCATCCATGACATGTCACCAGTTAAATTCTTCTTGCTGACAGGAAACACTGATACACTTGATTTGCCGTTGGTAATATCTTTGATAATGTCTGATGTCTTCTGCATTCACATAGACACATTTCATGGCATTATTATGAAATGTCTTATTAATACTGTATTATTGAAATGTGGCTGTTTATCACACTTTAGTCTTGCGCTAAATGCCACATAGCTATACTTTACAAGTAAAGTTAAGCACAGCCTCTAATGGAACAAGGCCATTGCAAGGTAAAAATTCACCATAGTGTAATTTCCATATAATTCTGTTGCATGCACATTGGAGCTGTAAATACCTTTTATTGGATTTAAGTGGAATTAGTGGTTATATATATTACAAACACTAATTATGTAAGCATAGTTAATGATATACTAAGGGCATGATGACGTATAGGAGATACACTTATATCCACTTAAATGAGGACATTATAACATATGTGATATAAACATTTACGTAATTACCATACACAATATGCCTAATTTTTCACAGTGAATGTAAAATGTAAACAGTTTGCCTGTTTTAGAGTAAGAAAGTGTAAACTTTATTGCAATTTCACATTTCTAATTTTCTTATTTTGCAGATCAAAAATACATCAGATGGCAACAGATTTGAAGCACTTCTGGCCCTTAAAAGGGCTGAAAATCCAAGCCAGATATATTTAGTAGATTGGAAATAACTGAAAGCTATGATTCTAAATAACAACAAAAGCCTTAAAAAGAGACATTACCAAAATAGTCTCTATAGAACAGAAAACAATGAGGTTCCCTGAACACAAGTCTGAATAAAAAGATCACAGTTTTTGTGTCTAAAAACCATGTGCTCATATTAGAAAATAGATTAAGACATTTCAGGACATTCGGCATGGGGTCTCAGTAAGACATTTGTGGTTGATTGGACACTAACCTGATACTAACTTGAGAACCCTGCAGTTACGGTACGCCATAAGCAATCTTACATGTTTGCAGTGTGGCACTAGACAAGTTCTTTGCTTAGCACTAGAACTTCCTAAGACATTATGTGATTCAGTTTTCAGTCTAAATTACCAATCAAATTAGGTTTAATTGCACAAAAAGTCGAGTTAAAATGACTCACTGTGCAGAAGTATGAGTAGTGAGGAGATATAGCACCCTCACAATGTCTTACACTTTCAGCTTTTGCAAATTAGATTTGTACTGATTTAAATTCCTTAAATTCATTTGATAAAATAATTCAAGGTACAAATAATCTTAATAAAGATTAATGCAAAAACAAGTCCATTTTTGTTCAACTATCTGTCATTATAGACAAATAATGACTGTCTCAATGATTATTTACTAACTAATTGCAAAATTACAAATCACAGTGGATAAATAAAAATGTTGATTGAGCAAATGAAACAATGAATAGGATCATGGCAAAAATGTATACAAGATACATACAACATTTTGTAATTTCATCAGTATTATGTAAGACTGTAGCGTTTGTGATATTGAATGTCATTGCATAAAAGTGGTCACCACTTAGCATTTAGTCAAAACTTAGCATAATAGAGAGTTACTGTGCGTCACCACAACCATTTCATTCTTAAGTGCTTCAGGGTTCACAAGTAAAAAAATATCCTATATCAGAAAAAGTTGGTATGGTATAAGAAATGCAAATATAACTATATAGATAGTGTAGCATATAATATAGATATCTGTCATATTTTAAGTCATAGTCATATATATATATAAAACTATGACTTATATAATTGCAGACAGTATAATTTTTATATTATTTGCTAATAAGCACCGATTCCTGCATTTCTGGCCTGCAACACATTCCCACAAAAGTTGAGACATGGCAATTTGTGGCTAGTAATGAATGAAAAACTAAATTCATGATGTGATTTTAAACAGGTGATGTCAGCAAGTAATAATAATCATGATATTATATAAAAGCAGCGTCCACAGATGGATCTGATGAGCAAATGTTGGCAGGTGATCTCCAGTGGTCAACAAGTATACAGGAACGTTACTGAAATGTTTAAAATCAATGTACCACAAAGTAAGAATTTTGACCTCTTTGATTTAACTTGTTCGGCATTGTCTTTTTGATAAATGTATGGACATCCCAGCAAAAGATGTTATCTTAAGGGAATAAATGGTGCACTAAAGTCTAAAATCTACGTTTCTGCATTAATGCTGCTATCACAAAACTGAAATTAGCTTTGACAAGAGCATTGATACAACTCCATAGCATGACAGACCCTGGCTTTTGGACTTGCTGATAACAGTCTGTATGATCCTTTTTGTGTTTTGTCCAGATCACACTGTGCTTTTTTTCTAAAAATCCTGGAATACTGATTCATCTGACCACAATACACATTTCCACTGTACGAGGGCCAATCCCAGATGCCTCAGAGCCCAGAAAAGTCAACACTACTTCTGGACATGATTAGTATGAGGCTTCTTCTTTAAGTGGCTTTTGTGAGTGTAACTCCATACTGTAGTGCATAAAGGTTTGCTAAAGAAATCCATTACCCATGTGGTTACATCAGTTATTGTTGTATGACACACTGAATATTTCTTTGTGGGACAAAACATTTAAGAGATCATTTTGCTTAAAGTCAGATTTATTTATGTAGCACCTTTTTTACAATGGTACTTTATAACATTATATTATCCTACAAGGCCAATCTCAAATTGAGCAAGCTTAGGGCGACAGGGACCCATCCTCCTTGGGTGGCTTAGATGTTAATTGAAATAGTTAAGTTTGTGTTAATAGTAGAATTATGTAAATAATAATCTGGACATCTTTGCTCCTCAAGCACACTTAGCAAGCACAGACTCGTGGGCACTCCTTTCGTACCAGGTTACAATTATAATCAACTGTTGACATCACCTTTTTGAAATCACATCATTATTTAGTTTTTGTAATTAAATTCTAGCTGAAATGCAAAATATATTAGGTTCATACTGATTGAAATATGAGGAACACTGCATTTCTTAATTTACATTTTCCATACCATCCCAACTATTTCTGATTTACGTCATTTAGCAGACGCCCTTATCCAGAGCGACTTATAATTCGTACAATCTTACAATTCAAGCAACTGTGGGTTAAGGGTCTTGCTCAGGGACCCAACTGTAGAAGCTTGGCAGAGGCAGGACTTGAACTCAGGACCTTCTGGTCCATAGTCCAGTACCTTAACCACTAGGCCACCACCATCCCACTAGACCATTTGAGGTACAGATAAATTAGCAGTTAAACAAAATAGCCAGCAAAGCAGCTGAATGTCAAGCCCGCTCAGAGATTTTGACAGCATGAGGTACCTTTCTTACAGCTTCTTCCTCCATAGGAAGTCTTTAAATGATTGTTTGGTCTTCATTATATATATTGTAATTAAGTGAATGAACTAAATGAAGAACTTAATGTGTTAATCATTTTGCTGCTGGAAGATCAAATTCAAATTTAAGAATTTATCGAGTGTAAACCACAGTTCTAAGAAAACAAAATGTAAGTAGAAAATCTAGACAAGCAAACAAATTAACAAAATTATCAGAGATATGAACAGAGACAATATAAATAGTGTTCATGTGTAAAGTGCAAATAGAAAATGATATTATACGTAATCTCAAGACTGTGCCTTGACAAACAGAAAATGGTCTTTGTGGAAAGTGCAACTTGAGACCAGCACAAAAAAATAGAAAATCAGCCTTGTGATAGTCAGTTGGTATGGCCTCAGGAGGACTTTAGTATGAATACAGGCACCTCTCCCAGGCGAACTTGGTAATTCTGAAGCAGCGTTCCTCCATCAAACACTTTAGCATTGTTCATGTCTTGCCATTGAAAGTCACTCTCTGGCAGGTAAATGTCTCTTTGCGAGGCTCCTTTTTCTGTCACTGGTGCAACAAGGACCTGCAAAATTATTTACAATCAGATTTCAGGCTTCTAATTAGCTCAGCAGCTACTTCTTTAAGCCTAACAAACTTAAAACAAAGTAATTGTATAATATATACAATTACAATGTGTTAAGCACGTTTTCTCATTTTTAGCAAAATGTATTAATGTGTGTATTGTGAAAAGCCTTTGATAGCGAAGCTGTGTACTCTCACATTGGTTGGGGTTATTTTGTTCATCATTCATTTATTAATAATCAAAGGCTCGGATCTCCCTCTCTTTCGTGACTCTGTACAATCAACTTTTCCTCCCGCATTGCTAACATCTCTTGGTCTTGTTGTTTCCTTCTTTACAACATCAGAAGGATCTGTCCATTTCTTTCCTTACAGGCTATGCAGATTCTAGTTCAGTCACTTGTCATCTCGAGACTGGACTACTGTAACTCTCTCTTAGCAAGGCTACCCCTGCGTACTATCTGATCTCTACAGCTCATCCAGAATTCAGCTACAAGACTTTTGTTCCCAAGTGTACACACACTACACCACTGCTGCACTCTCTCCACTGCCTCCCTGTAGCTGCTCACATCAGATTTAAGACACTGTTGCTTGCTTACAAAGCTAAAATTGGAACTGTACCCAGCCTTGTAGCACTTATCACACCTCACGCTGCACCTCGCTCACTAAGGACTTCTAGCACTTCTTGACTGGTCCCCCCTTTCTCAGAGCACAAGGAAGGTATTCATCTAGACTCTTCTCTGTTTTGGATCCTTAGTAGTAGAATGAACTTCCCCTCAATGTTCGAACAGCTGAGTCTCTGGCTATTTATTCCACACTTACCGCGACCCCCCTCCCCATTCTCTTTTCTCTCTCTCCCTCTCTCTCTAAAAGAAAAATTCTTGCTTAGATTCCTGATTATTAGGAATAGATTATGTTACTGATGTCTTGAAGCACTTTTGTAAGTTGCTCTGTATAAAGTCAATTTAAGTTAATCTCGCTCTGGCTTCGGAATCAGTGAAATTACGGCTTACCTCATATCCAATGAGAAACTCATCATCTATAGTAAATGTGGCTGGATCATCAGGACTAAGCCACCACAGTGGCCGGTAAATAGGATTTCCACTTGCCTGCCACTCTTCGGCATATTTTTCAATCAAAGGCACTACAAATTCCTGGTGCTTAGCTATATAAACTCTAGTGAGGTTAAGAACCTGCAAAAAGTCAAAAGAAATGGAAAAATCAAATAAGCAGCATCGTACAGGGTGAAACATTGAAAATACACTCACCAATCATTAGTTTTTTACACTAATTGTCCATTTGATCAGCCCCATTTACCATATTGAAACACTCTCCAGTTTCTGATGTTTTTTCTAAAGGTCAGGACCATCACAGATACTATTTGGGTGATGGATCATTCTTAGCACTACAGTGACAATTTCATGTTGGTGGTCTTTTAGTCTGTGTTGAACTGTTATGACTGGATCAGTGTCGCTGGAGTTTTTAAACACTGTTCACTCACTGTGCACTCCATTAGTTGCACAGTTTGTGTTAGTCATATTCTAAGCCTTTACCAGTGCACTCATGATTCTACCTAAAGGATTCTTGTGGCTCAACATTTGTCTAATTGGCACAACACACACACACACACACACACACACACACACACACACACACACACACACACACACACACACACACACACAC